>JAOTOM010002073.1:0-89104 GCA_034440615.1 Ashinkailepas kermadecensis | reverse complement strand
CACACGCCGGCTTGATGTAGCTGTTTGCTGATCCTCGATTGTTCCCTGGTCGCTTCAGGCCCCGCGGCAGCGACTCTCCAACGCTGTCGGGCTGGGGGAGGGCGATGTGTTATGACAAACTGCGCCATATCCAATCAGGTGGTGCGTCGTTTGTCGCCGGCGCGGCGGCAACGATAGCCGCTGTGATCTGATGAACGGTCGGCTGTTCCACCGCGACCACGCGACTGCCGAGGGCTGCCACTTTTCATGAGGTGATATATTTTAGAACCAGTCGCGTCCGCCTTCAACGACGATGGGGCGAGCATCCAGTGTCAGTAGGCGCTCCAAATCCATGCCCCACTCCAGTGATTTGATGACGTCACGGTCAGTCCTGTCCACCCATCAGGGTCGCCTTTGATACCGGCTGTGTTTCGGCTACATCCCTGCTATTTTTTGCTGCATCCAGGCTACATTTCGGCAACATCCCTGCTATACCTCGGCTATATCCCGGCTATCCTTGGGATCACGGGCGGTCGCAGCTCGTCGAAGCCTGCCGCCATGCCAAGTTTCCCGCCACCGCTTTGTGCTTCAATCATTTTTATGACTCAGCGGCATTAAAGCCTAAGCCGGCCGTCACAGGCCGATGTGGGGACAGAGAGCGGGCGGCACCGGCGGTGGCAGGGGAGGAGTACATTGTACACTGCACACCAGCCCGCCGACCAGGCTGGGGACGGAGAGCGGGAGGCACCGGCGGTGGCAGGGGAGGGGTACATTGTACACTGCACACCAGCCCGCCGACCAGGCTGGGGACGGAGAGCGGGCGGCACCGGCGGTGGCAGGGGAGGGGTACATTGTACACTGCACACCAGCCCGCCGACCAGGCTGGGGACGGAGAGTGGGCGGCACCGGCGGTGGTAGGGGAGGGGTACATTGTACACCAGGTCGTCAACCAAGTCGAACCAGCCTGATTCAGCATCTCGGCCAGCCTGGGGAAATGTCCCGGCCAGCCTGGTGCATTATCCCGCCCAGCCTGGTGCAGTGCCCCAGCCAACCTGGTGCAGTATCTTGGCCATCCTGGTGCAGTGTCCCGGTCAGCCTGGTGCAGTATCCCGGCCAACCTGGTGCAGTATCTTGGCCAGCCTGGTGCAGTATCCCGGCCAGCCTGGTGCAGTATCTTGGCCAGCCTGGTACAATATCCCGGCCAGCCCGGTGCAGTATACCGGCCAGCCTGGTGCAGTATCTCGGCCAGCCTAGGACAGTGCCCGGCCAGCCTGGTGCAGTATCCCACCAGCCTGGCGTAGTTTCCCGGCCAGCCTGGTGCAGTGTCCCGGCGAGGCTTGCAATGAATGCAGCCAGTCCGCTGTGTGGTTCATGTCAACAACTTTCCACCGACATTCCAAACACCGAGGGACATAATAACAGGGACATAGCAGATCAAGGAGCACTGGGGCACGTACCCTGCCCCCCGTGATCGGAAGGTGGCGGTCATTCAGGAAAACCTCTCTGAGCGACAATTGGCGCTCCTCGAGGAAGTTCGAGTGCTCCCAGCTTCGAACTTTTGCCGATGAGTGGTACCCCTCGGGGGAAATAGCGCCCCCAAGACGAGCGTCCCCTGCGATCAAAATTCCTGGATCTGCATCCGAACAGAGATGAACAGAGATCTGCCTCCGAACAGAGATGAACAGAGATCTGCCTCCGAACAGAGATGCCGCCTTGAGTGCGGGCGAGGGTTTGTCACAATGAATGTGTGATGGCAAGGGTGTGAAAGCCGTAATAATGCTAAGCGCAGCCCTACTACTTCTGGATATAACGATAGCAGACGGTCCTAGGCACAGTCTTCATCAGAAATCATCAAGCCTCGGAACTATATTTTCGATTCAGCTCAGATTGTAAGTTTGGTTATTGGGTTATTTATTAGTAAGGTATTGGGAGTGTCTTTTTCATATGATAGTTGCAGAGGTTTGTTGAAGCTGCAAGGGTTTCCACACATAGAGTACCGTCTTGATTTTATTAGTACTCGACTAACATTTGGCGTGATCAAGCAGCCCAGTACTGGAACCCTTCGGCTGTGCTTGGTTGAACAACTTTTTCCCCGATTAACCGAAAAAACATACTTTTGTCCACGAGTCACGTCATGATTGGGTGTTTGAAAACGAACACCAGGCAAGAGCTGGGAAATCCCAAGTGCACAGCAATTTACATTCCGGTGATGTATTGCAAGAACAGTCGAAGAGGTTCAGTCCCCTCGCCCTCTGTTGAAACAGGTTCTGCATCAATGTTGAGCCAGTAACGTCTCCAGGTCCAGCTGATGCGATGTCAGGCGAGGCATATGATCTTCGTAATTAAACAGTGCTCCAATGCCCGAATGACAAATGGAAGTAATCAATGATCGGGCGGAATTCACCCGATGTCCTCCAGGGTACGGCACGCTCGAAATCCATCGGCAGCAAAACAGCGCCGGCTACCGATGACAAGATTGATGAAGGTCTCTGGTGCCGGTAGGTGGCTGCTGTAAACAAATACATTCCAGCGAAGCTACCGAACAGTGGAACTGAACGATCCCGCTCCAGGTAGCCACCTGATCACGGCTGGGAACTGACCAGTCCCGCCCTAGGGAGCCACCTGATCATGGCCGGGAACTGACCGGTCCCGCCCTAGGGAGCCACCTGATCATGGCCGGGAACTGACCGATCCCGCCACAGGGAGCCACCTGATCATGGCCGGGAACTGACCGATCCCGCCCTAGGGAGCCACCTGATCATGGCCGGGAACTGACCGGTCCCGCCCCAGGGAGCCACCTGATCATGGCCGGGAACTGACCAGTCCCGCCCTAGGGAGCCACCTGATCATGGCCGGGAACTGACCGGTCCCGCCACAGTGAGCCACTTGATCATGGCCGGGAACTGACCGGCCCCACCCTAGGGAGCCACTTGATAACGGCCAGGAACTGACCGGCCCCGCCCTAGGGAGCCACCTGATCATGGCCGAGAACTGACCGGCCCCGCCCTAGGGAGCCACCTGATCATGGCCAGGAATTGACCGGCCCCGCCCTAGGGAGCCACCTGATCATGGGTAGGAATTGACCGGCCCCGCCCTAGGGAGCCACTTGATAACGTCCAGGAACTGACCGATCCCGCCCCAGGGAGCCACCTGATCATGGCCGGGAACTGACCGATCCCGCCCTAGGGAGCCACCTGATCATGGCCAGGAACTGACCGGTCCCGCCCTAGGGAGCCACTTGATCATGGCCAGGAACTGACCGATCCCGCCCCAGGGAGCCACCTGATCATGGCCGGGAACTGACCGGTCCCGCCCTAGGGAGCCACCTGATCATGGCCGGGAACTGACCGGTCCCGCCCTAGGGAGCCACCTGATCATGGCCGGGAACTGACCGGCCCCGCCCTAGGGAGCCACCTGATCATGGGTAGGAATTGACCGGCCCCGCCCTAGGGAGCCACTTGATAACGGCCAGAAACTGACCGATCACGCCCCAGGGAGCCACCTGATCACGGCCGGGTATTGACCGATCCCGCCCCAGGGAGTCACCTGATCATGGCCGGGAACTGGCCGATCCCTCCCCAGGGAGACACCTGATAACGGCCAGCAGGCAATTATTGTTCATGAGTGTTAATTGTTAAATTAAATTATGCTGATATTCAATGTCCAAGTTAAAGTTGCGTCAAAATAGGCAATAATTGTTATCGGTGAGCTTGATGCTGACGGGATAGGTAAGATTTGCTTCGAAGGTTGTCAGATGATCACGCACTGGAGTTGGTGTGAGTTCAGTCAGCACGAATGCATTTCATAAACTAGGTATTATATTGCAATGCGCCTTCATTCGTATGTACTTGAAATAATTTGTAGACGAAAACATAAAGTGCTAGGCATGAATGGAAGGCAATCAGAGAAGTTGATGTTGGAAATCATAGAGTTGCTTTCGCGAAAGAGGAAGCTGACGTTGCAGAGCGGATTTAATAATGCAAAATAGAGAATGCTGTGGCTCCGGCCACACAAGTTGGTGTTGCAGGTGTACTCAGCTCAGCTGACTACAGCTGGGACGTGCGGTCAGCTCTCAGCAGCTCTGCATTCCTGTCTAATAAGATCTAGTTTGATCACCCCGTTTTTTGTGCTTGCACCCTGAATTAAAACCGTGCATATTCTTGCTCTTGAGATAACTTGCTATCTGGTCGTAGTGAAAAATAAATGTTTTGGGGTCGTCTGAATGAATCGTAAGTCTGACTAATTGACTGATTATTATGTTTGGCTGTATTTAAAAAAACTAGGCGAATGTTGTACAATGCTGAACACGAGAACGCGCGACGAAGTTACTCGTGAGCCTTCGAAAACATGCCGGCCCATCGAATATCGAATGGGGAAGTTATGCAGCCTTAGCGAACGTTGGAATGCGAAACATGAAATAATGTGCGCAAGAGCATACAGCCTGCACATATGAAGAAAACGATCATGACAACTAGAACTCTGAAACCCAGCTACCGAGCGAAGCGAAGCATGCAGTCATCCTAGCTTGTGGTCCATGGATCATTATCTTTGAAAGGCGAGAAGCCGAATCCGAAAACGATGGGAAATAGATCAGGATTTCACTGATCGTCAAGTCTGTGCTCGATTCATTTGCTATTATTTGTATTTGATATATCCTAACTATTTACCGTGTGCGAACTGTTGCGAGTGCGGCATCTATCGGCTGACTCACGTCACTTCCACGTCCTGAACTTCAAGTCCCGATCCTATATCCCTATCCGTTTCATCCTGTCATGCTTTCCATCCGGTATACACATTTAAGTTTCCCCACATGTTGTGCGTTAAGATTTTAATTATATACCATCACACACTAACACGAAGCGTGTCGTGGGGATGTTTCTGAATGTGAGCAATACAAAATAAATAATACGTGCAATACTACACTGTCCACTTCATGTAGAAGACTGCAGTTGATGTCCTGCATCTCATCCATTCACCAAGGGATGATTCTTTCTCCAGGCTTCACACGACCAAAGCTTACAAATTTATGTCTCTGGAATTTGAACTGTGCCACGCATGCCTATGCGTGGCACAGTTCAAATTATATAATGATACATAATGATGAATGCAAACGTTGCTGAAATATCGCATATTTCTAGTTCATAACCAAGCTTGATGTTTGAATTAGTTTGCAGCAGGGTACGTGTAAGTCGGACGGTGGCTGTTTTTCCAGTGTCACAGACGGCAAAATACCGGGTGTGTTCTGCGCCATAAACTGCGAGGGCTGGGGCGAATGAACTTCATCTCTGAGCACAGACGAGCTGCGGCGCACACAAAGCGCCGCAGGGGACACGGGGTCCCTGTGTACGGCACCGCATCATTCCCTCAGTTCCCGCATTGTAAATACACACTAATTCGCTCTGTGACCAGGGCATGATTTATGACCATTTCGGTAACGCACTTTGGAATAAAATTGCTCGCGTAATCGACCAATTGGAGACACAAAGCTGAACATTTTCCGTGGAAAAATCATTTGTTACGGCTCAGACGCGAGGGTTGGTGTTTTCGCAGCCGCGCTGACTCAGCACGGCGCTGGCCAGCTAACGAGTCTGCCGACCGCTGGCCCGCGGCCACACATTGGTCCAGATTAACCGTACACGGATGGGCGTGTTTGTGCCTCCAGCACATCTTATCTCAGTCTTAGCGGACTGTCCTTTCTCTGATATATTATGAGAATATGCTATGCATATAAATACTTATATATACTTGTATATTCATTACATATATATATATATATATATATATATATATATATATATATATATATATATATATATATATTTGTATGAGCATTGTGGAAGCAGGTTCTTCAGGTTCTACTGCATAATTGGTTCCACACGACGGCACGCTCAGCATTCGTATCCTCTTGGTGTTTTCGTATGTTCTGAAATTTTGGGTTACATGATGCATGGTGTGCAAAATATTACCCAAGATGAACAGCAATACCAACCTTTCTTGGGACATTTTCAAGGTTCCATGGTTCGACACATACAGCATTATAAAACAATCAGAAGGTTAACAATTATGGACACAATAAAAGACGTTCCGCTTGTTGAAGAACACGTCGATGTTAGAACACGATGACCTCTCATATGTTTTATCACTGCGCCACAACCCTGTCATACACCGGGATTCGTGTCAGCTGCTCGGTCCCTGTCATACACTGGGAGTTGTATCAGCTGCACTGCCCCTGTCATACACTGGGAGTCGTGTCAGCTACTCGGTCCCTGGCATACACTGGGAGTCGTGTCAGCTGCCCGGTCCCTGGCATACACTGGGGGTCGTGTCAGCTGCTCGGTCCCTGTCATACACTGGGAGTCGTGTCAGCTGCTCGGTCCCTGGCATACACTGGGAGTCGTGTCAGCTGCCCGGTCCCTGACATGCACTGGGAGTTGTATCAGCTGCTCGGTCCCTGGCATACACTGGGAGTCGTGTCAGCTGCTCGGTCCCTGTCATACACTGGGAGTCGTGTCAGCTGCTCGGTCCCTGTCATACACTGGGGGTCGTGTCAGCTGCTCGGTCCCCGTCATACATTGGGAGTTGTATGAGCTACTCGGTTTGCATAATGATGATTGGTGTGGCGTGCCTAATGTACAGTGTTGGTCGATAAAGAGCTTCACAGACGGTCGTGATTGGCCTATGCTATGCAACAGATTACTTGTTAATAAACTGATTCAGAAAGTGAAACATCTGATAATGCTTTATCATCCGTAAATAATGATATTATTATCATATTCTAATCTTAATTGAAGTCTAATATTTTCAATTCAAGTTCTCATCAGTTCCCTAGTCTTAAACCTGGCTGCAACATAATCCCAATCCATCAAAACGTCTCTTTGGTCAACCAAAAACACGCTGGTTTAGATAAGCAACTGCTGCTTGGCGATGGGAAAAAGACGTCTTCCGACCATGGAATCAAATGAAAATAGTGCTTGCTAGTCGATGGAGCTCAGCAGCGCGTCAGAGCTCTGCTCCTCGAATTCCTGAGATTCCGCGCACCAGGCGACTGTTGCGAAGGCGCCGCGGCGGTGGTCGGGAGTGACCCTTTGACACGGCAGGACGACCATTTGTCTCCGTCACTGACATCTGATAGTCGCGGCCGACACCCATTCCCGTTTGTTCTGAACCCTTCCCGACGCTATCTTACCTCACGTTCCTGCCAGATACTATCGCACACACAGCAGGACTTCCAGGCGCTGGAAGGTGGAGTGGGGTGGGGAGAAGGGTGGTGGAGAAGGAGGTGGAAGTTGGAGTATGAGCCACTATTGACTGCCTCAATTACAGCGCAAGGGACCGAGTGACGAAATGGCCCCAGTTACATTGTGACGATGCGGTTTCCGTATCAGGAATTGAAGAAACAAGCCCTGGAATGAGTTCCTTTGTGGATCCCCGGGGACAATCTGGAAGAAATTTCCTTGGTATGGAACCTCTTATTGTCCACCCGACATTAGGACAGCGACTCAAATCATGTAGGTATTTCATCACACATCATGCCATTCCAGGCAGTATTTCTATTCCCACAGCCAGGGTCGCCTAATGTCATCAGAGTTTTCTGCTGATGGAGGTGGTCATGCAGAACACGTGCAAGAGCCATGACCAGTTCGAGATCGAGACAGCTTGAGCTTTCCTATAATGCTGGTGAAAACACCTCCAAAGAAGGTGTAGCTGTGCCAACCCGGTCGCACCACACAGAATTGGTCAGGAGGCACGCTTGGCTGGTTGGCACGTCACTTAGCACATATGGCGGCTGACATTGGGTCAGACAGCGTCCATTGTCTTCCCCTACACTGTGACCGCGCCGTCCGTCAAACTGAGCAGACTTCGCACAGCGTGTCGCCATCATCCTCGGAATCCAGGCGATGGCTGGCAGTGACTGATGGTCAGCTGTCATGAACTTTTCCCAGCAACTGCCTCTCTCTATCTCTCCCTCTCTCCCTCTGTCTCTGTCTCTCTGTCCCCTCTGTCTCTGTCTCTGTCTCTGTCTCTGTCTCTGTCTCTGTCTCTGTCTCTCTCTCTCTCTCTCTCTCTCTCTCTCTCTCTCTCTCTCTCTCTCTCTCTCTCTCTCTCTCTCTCTCTCTCTCTCTCTCTCTCTCTCTCTCTCTCTCTCTCTCTCTCTCTCTCTCTCTCTCTCTCTCTCTCTCTCTCTGTGTGTGCGTGTGTATGTTTGTGTGTGTTGTTTAGCTCAGCGGTGCTGAATGCGTCTCGTTCTCTATAGTCTATCGTTAATATTTCGCTAATGTAACTGGGAACAATGGAGCGTGATAGCCATGAGCTCGCGGCCAGGATAACCTGGCTTTTACCGCTTTGTGTTCACAGAAATAAATATTAAAATTGCATGTTTCCTTTAGTGCATCTCTTTATAAAAGACATCAATCCAATTGAATGTTCCATTCACGGACGAAAAATTCTGCTTGGGAATGATGGGTTGTGCAAAACGTTACGTATTGAAGGATGTCCTGAACACCTGCCTGTTCATCAAGGGCGGCGCCAGGTGGAGTGGAAGAAGGGGATGGGGGACATGTCCCTTCAAAGATCTCGAAGCTGAGCATTGCGCCCATGGGTGTTGCATGGAAAGAATAGATCCAAAAACGATCATGCCTCTCCCCCATTCGAAATGCGTGACATCACCAATGCCGATCATGTATGTACTCACGCTGGCCACACACATCACTGAGGGCCCGATACTGGCATGACCTATAATTACACAGCCGCCTTCGTCGGAACTGGCTCCGTGTTCAGGCAGAATGCGCCTTGTTGTTCAGATCCACAACGTAGTAATCTGCATGCCGACGTCTTACTGTGGCCATACAATCTGGCATGCTGATGGGCGTCCGCCGGGCGACTGATTAACGAGCTATCCTGAATAAATCCGGAAACAAGATCTAAAGATTACCACCGCAGACCTATTCCAAGTGAATTACCAGCAACCAAGGGCATCCCCACCATCAGTTTCCAGGTAGGGTTCAACTCCAGGGACGTACGTGGCGATCTATGTGTGGGCGCTGCCATCTTCAGCCACGTCACTCTCAGTGGTCCAGCGGCCAGGCGCACCCACCAGCGTCAACGTCACCAGCAACATCGGCACCGGCAGTGTCGCCCGAGTCGTCTCCGATCCGCTGGCCGACGGCCAACAACATTACAGACGGAGCTCCATTGTTCCGCGCTGCGTCCTTAATCAAAGCCAGGCCTAGACGCAGCCACTCCAATTTAAACATCAAATCCGAGTGTGGCGTTCCAATTTCGTTACGCGATAACGCATACACAAGTAATAACGTATCTGATGCGGCGTCGTCGCTCTTCGCCTCCTGCTTTATTGCCCATATATCTCCGGCGAGGGGAGGCAGGCAATGATTCCGCCTATTTGCATGCCCCTTCGTCTTAAATTGTCAGATAGAACGGGGCTGGTCGCGCGCGCGAGGGGAGGTGCGCGAGTGGCGCCTGACTTGGCGCGCGGTCGCGCCATTTCTGCCGCATTTGACTCAATGAATCGGCAGTGGTGAGTGAGGCTGGAAATGGAACGTGACGGGTGGGGAGAGCCGGGAGTGGGCGCGAGAGTCAATGGCCATCGCACCTGTGGAAATGGCGTGACACACCCTACACGCCTGGCTAGGCACGTGAGGTCTAACGATGGTGGCGCAGTTAGCATCCATTGAGCTTGACCATAAACACGCCAGTACAAGACTGCGGTTTTGCTGCAGATATTTGGTGGCTGCATGGCGCTGCAGAGTGTCTCTTTTGTGTGCGGATAGGGGTCAGCGGCCGAGGACAGTCGTGTCGGGGAGAAGCTGAAGTGCAAACCAGTGCACGTGCACTGTGCACGGCGTGCACACGGAGGGCACTGGCGCTGCACCGTGCACAACAGCTCTCACCTCGGCTGTCGCGAAATGCCCTCATCGCCGGAGGCCTAGCCAGGTCAGGTCAGGTCGGATCAGGTCATGTCAGGCCAGGTCAGATCAGGTCAGGTCAGGTCAGGTCCGGTCCGGTCTGGTTAAGTCAGTTCAGTTCAGGTCAGGTTTGCCGTGACCTACACAAAGACGTAGATTGACTAACACTACGTCCACACGCTCCTCTTATCTCAGCGGGTGACTCAACACAGCTGTCTCTCCTCAGCGGGCGACTCGACACACCTGTCTCTCCTCAGCGGGCGACTCGACACAGATGTCTCTCCTCAGCGGGCGACTCGACACACCTGTCTCTCCTCAGCGGGTGACTCGACACAGATGTCTCTCCTCAGCGGGTGACTCGACACAGATGTCTCTCCTCAGCGGGCGACTCGACACACCTGTCTCTCCTCAGCGGGTGACTCGACACAGATGTCTCTCCTCAGCGGGTGACTCGACACAGCTGTCTCTCTTCAGCGGGAGACTCGACACACCTGTCTCTCCTCAGCGGGAGACTCGACACAGATGTCTCTCCTCAGCGGGAGACTCGACACAGATGTCTCTCCTCAGCGGGTGACTCGACACAGATGCCTCTCTTCAGTGAGCGGCAACACAGATGTGTCTCCTCAACGGGCGACCTGACACAAATACCAGGCATCGATAGCAGAACTGATCATCTCCACACCGTTCTGCAAGACCACGTCCGGCTGTCGTGTTGGGTTAGTCTTGCTGTGGCTGGCTGTGTGGCCAACCGGAAGGTACCGCGGCTGCCCAGTTTGCAGACGCATTCGTATTCAAGTGCATGTAGTACAGGTGTTTATGAATTAGATGAAGACGCAAGCGGTACTTACACACCATAAATGACTGGTTTCTGCGGCACCGAGCTTGATCGAATGCATACCTGTTATCATCGAATCTCCACTCATTCATATGTATATATTTACAACAACGAGGAACAGAGCCTACAGTTACGACGGCGATGTTCATTGAAGCCTGACCAAATCGCGTGAGGACGTGACATCAGCCGAGGGGCCGTGTGTCGGTTGTTGTGTGCGGCCGATTACAAATCGCCTCTCCGGCTGCAGAACGTTTCGTTGGTCACCTGCAGCGACCCGATGGTTGGTTGGTTATTAGGGTTTAGGGGCGCATCGAAGAGACCCGATGCAAGTGCACGGCGAGCGGCTGATAAAGAAACGCCGCGCACGATCTGAAACTGGCGGACCAGTCGTCAGAAACAAAATGGGGTCCGGCGCGCCGGTGTAGTTTTAACTCTCTCTCTCTCTCTCTCTCTCTCTCTCTCTCTCTCTCTCTCTCTCTCTCTCTCTCTCTCTCTCTCTCTCTCTCTCTCTCTCTCTCTCTCTCTCTCTCCGAGGCTCCGTGTTGTCACCAATCTGTGACACTTCCAGCAGATGAGAGCAAATCCTCACAGGTTGCTAGCATCCGCACGATTTGCTGTCGAGCTGCCGAATGAATGCATGCATGCATGCATGCAGTGATTCGGATGCATACAATTATCAGGATTACGAAGCTTCATGAAGTGAGATTGTGCACGGTATCTCAATATTGATTAGGCACAAATACACGTGTTCAAGATGATTGCGATATCATCTGGAACAATGGTCTTTTTCCCAACTGTTGACAATGCACAAATAAATAGCGTGCCTAAGAAGGTCTAGGTCATTCACTGAAAATTCGGGCACGTTCAGTTACCCACAGCCGTATTTCGCAGACGCATACAAGCTGATATCTGCTAATTATAGACAACTGAAATGGCTATTAATGGCAAGGTAGGAAAATCATATTTGAATTGCTACCTGCCAAGGCACTGCCATAAACTCGAGGGAGGGGGAGGGGAAGGGATATTTTGACTTAACCAGTTTGGTGATTGTCTGACCATTCACAACATTGGGAAAACGTTGCGTGCATGCAACACTTGCAATTTTTCGATAATTGTGTGGTCAGTGGTTCCTTCAGGCAGACATTTCGTGGGAACATGCATATCCTGCAACGTGCATATCCTGCTCCTCTGACAAAAGTGAGCACCGGAACGCATTAAAGTCACAAGGCGGTAAGCATGAATGGTGGATGCAAGAGATGGCATTTGCGAGGTTTTACAGGCAACGTAAGTGCAATATGATGACTAATTGCAGACAATGTCTGTTGAGTGACAGCCTCATTTATCCTCCCAATCAGTGTTCCTGACTACATCATTGCGAGTTTATTTCATACTTGGTGAGAGAGAAAAGTATCTATCTATATAACTATATCCTATATAACTCATCAAACACATAACATACTATATATATATATATATATATATATGTATATATATAACACCCATACTCACTTTTCGTAATCCAGATATCGGTGTTAAAGAATGTATAACCCATAATTATGCTCTATGAGCACGCCATCCACACAATTTAAGCAAGAAAAAACAGGATAGGCGCCATAAGTGACGCTGAACCAACGAGGACACGAGGCCGGCCACGGAACATCCCGCTGCGGGCACAAGATCGGGCACCACACAGGGACAGGGGCAGGCAACTTGTGGGCTGACCACAACTTCGCCCCTTTGGCACTCCGCGAACAGATGCACCTCAACGCTTCACCTTTTCGCAGAAGAGCAGGAAAATGAGAAATAAGTAACAACTATTTCGACAGATCGGAACAGTGACTTGGTCCACTGTTTCCGCAATCGAACTTCTCTGATGGGAAGGGGCATGCATTCTAAATTTGAATGCGGGCATATATACGTTGTAAAACAATTTCATTCATCAGAAATTGGCTGTAGTCTTGTCAAAAACTGGCTCACATGCTGAACATGGTGCACATATCTCAATAATAAATGACTATATCGAATTATTGGATTGGCGTGGTAGATGTCGCGCCGGGTCATGGTCCTTGTCTCACAGCCCTTCCGCTCAGTTCATGCCACCGACAACCGTTTAGCGCGGCACCTCCCATCGGACGGACACTGCCTGTCCTGTTTCTGTGCGTGCAGATCGCGCGTCATGACGACATAGCACGTCGCCGGTGTCTGACTGGCTCCCCCTGTTCCCTTTCACTCGGAATTATGTGGATGTAATTGAGTTGTCGGCTGATGTACGTCTAAAGCATGTCATCTCGAGAAGGGAAAGCACACACTTCAAATAAACTATTGTTGTAGAAGGTGTTCAGAATCAAAAGTAAAAGACGAGACCTGAGCCTTGAACAAAATGTGTTTTTAACGTCTGAAATTATTTTTCCTTCACTTGGAACTGCTTTTCTTTCATTGCTTCGCAACACATAGACTTCAAGACATAGCACATAATTGTAGGCACATGTGTGTGATCTTGAAATCCATCCAAGCCACTTTTATGTGGGATGATCAGGGGATGGGCTTGGGGGATTCGGAGTGAGATGGCTTTCATTTGAAGTGAGGTAGGTATGGGGCTAGTTGAGCAATCGCGACCGGGGTGAGATGAGCCGCGGTTCAGACGAGGCCTGTTAATGTGTTGCATGCTGCTAATGCTTTTCTCATGAAACATGAAATAAATTGGCATACAATTGTTGTTCCACATATTTGCGTTGAGCAGATTGTTAGGTTATGAGTTATGGTGTGACAATATTGGATATAAAGGCGGTCAAAATCTGGGTGGAAGTATATTACGTGGTAATTTCTGATTGCTTCATGCTTTTCCACCTGAGCATGTGAAGCGACAAAAAGTGACCATAAAAAGCCTGCAACACTAGACGTAACACTCCCCAGTAGTCGTCACAGCATTTGTTAACATAAATACGACTTGTGATCAACTTACCCCACCACTAGGATCAACTTACACCACGTCTAGGCTAAGTTCGAACAACGGGGATACGTCAGAACAACCAAAAATATCACCGATTTATGATTGCTTGAGAACAAGTTTTCTGCGGATCATTTGTGCCCAAAAGATCACCCTTTCAGAATGTGGACACAAAACCAAAATCACTACTCGTCAAACGCAAGGCGAATTAGCCTCGGTCGCCGCGCTGTAGCACACCCGGGCACCGGTCCGTTTCAGACCGACGCTAGGTCGACCGGTCGGGTCAGGCCACATAGCCCCGGGCAAGGTTACTGCGTCACGTCATAGCGGCATCACCAGGCCGCCATCAAGAGAAATTGCGGCGACGAAGGGAAATCAGAAATCCAAATACTCAGCGGACTTATAGCACGATAATGGGCTGATTTACAGCAGTATTCTGAAGAGCTGAACGTGACAAACTCAGTCATTGTCAGGAACGTAGTGAGAGAAACAATCACAGCACAGACAAACATTTACAATCTGCGAAAAACCTGGTGTTCGAAATCTGCAAGACAGAAAACACTCCTGAGCGTTACCTTTAAATAGGCGACTGCCAGCAATGCTGTTCCTTCCTCGCTGTGAATCACATCCGGTCTGTTAGTCAGAAGACGAAGACCGGTATTACGATATGAAGTCTCCATTTGGGGAGTCGGTGAAGTGGATAACTTGGCTTCCACGCCTGTCTGACTGTGTTTACCGACCAATCCTCCCTTCGCGATGACCGCCCCCGACTGTTGGATACTGTCTATTGCATTGGCATTCTGGCCGGGTCAGCTTGGTAGATGATGATCGGAACTTGGTATTTCATGCACTGCACATGCTACGCGTACGCACGGCGTATGTACTTAGCGTCGGCAGGCAGCACTGCAGACATATAGGTGTGACGAGTATTGGAGTGTTGGAGCTCGACTGGCCAGAGTTGGTTCTGAGCTCCTGCCACTGCAGGAAATTATCGACGCTGCGACCTCCCACGTCAGCGGCACATCTGTGGCATGCGCACGGAGCCTCCCTCACTGCTGGTGCACAGCTTCATTGGCACCGAAAACCAGCGAAATTTTGTTTCCAGGTCAAACTCACTTTATTGCTAAGCTTGTCGATGTACAGGCAGCACATTACTTGCCTGGTACATTGCGCGCTCACCAGTACAGAGGTCCACCTATGGGACCACTTACGAGAGCACTCAGCTGATGAAGCGTGGTGAGAGCCATCCACGCCAGGTGAGCTCAGCGTGGGTCTAAACGGCCTTACCACCCACGTCAGATGTACGTATGATAACGTGACAAACCTCACGTCACCCGTCCTAATCGGGCCCTACCACTCATTGGACAGGGCGGCTGCGACACAGCTGGCAGACGGGCTCAGTAGTGTTGTGACTAGTGTTGTGACGACATCACTGTAGTATTGTGACTAGTGTTATGCCGTCGTCACTGTGGCGTTGTGATGCCGTCGCTGCAGTGTCGTGATGGCGTTGCTGTGGTATTGTGACTGTAGTGTTATGACGCCGTATCTGTGTTGTGACGCGATCTGTGCAGTGCTCAGACGCCGTCTCTATGGTGTCGTGACGCTGTTTCAGTCCATACGGACGGTCGACAGTGGGGTCTCTCGGCATGGGCCAGTCGGCACGGGTCGGCCGCCAGTCGGCACTGGTCGGCTGCCAGTCGGCACTGGTCGGCTGCCAGTCGGCACTGGTCTGCCAGTCGGCACTGGTCTGCCAGTCGGCACTGTCAGTCGGCGCCAGTCGGCACTGGTCTGCCAGTCGGCACTGGTCGGCTGCCAGTCGGCACTGGTCGGCCGCCAGTCGGCACTGGTCGGCTGCCAGTCGGCACTGGTCGGCCAGTCGGCACTGGTCGGCCATTCGGCACTGGTCGGCTGCCAGTCGGCACTGGTCGGCCAGTCGGCACTGGTCGGCCAGTCGGCACTGGTCTGGCCAGTCGGCACTGGTCGGCCAGTCGGCACTGGTCTGCCAGTCGGCACTGGTCGGCTGCCAGTCGGCACTGGTCGGCCGCAGTCGGCACTGGTCGGCTGCCAGTCGGCACTGGTCTGCCATTCGGCACTGGTCGGCTGCCAGTCGGCACTGGTCGGCTGCCAGTCGGCACTGGTCGGCTGCCAGTCGGCACTGGTCGGCTGCCAGTCGGCACTGGTCGGCTGCCAGTCGGCACGGGTCGGCTGCCAGTCGGCACGGGTCGGCTGCCAGTCGGCACTGGTCTGCCAGTCGGCACGGGTCAGCCGCCAGTCGGCACAGGTCGGCTGCCAGTCGGCACTGGCCGGCTGCCAGTCGGCACGGGTCGGCACAGGTCGGCTGCCAGTCGGCACAGGTCGGCTGCCAGTCGGTACTGGTCGGCCAGTCGGCACTGGTCGGCTGCCAGTCGGCACTGGTCGGCCAGTCGGCACTGGTCGGCCAGTCGGCACTGGTCGGCCAGTCGGCACTGGTCGGCCAGTCGGCACTGGTCGGCTGCCAGTCGGCACTGATCTGCCAGTCGGCACTGGTCTGCCAGTCGGCACTGATGTCTGCCAGTCGGCACTGGTCGGCTGCCAGTCGGCACTGGTCGGCTGCCAGTCGGCACTGGTCTGCCAGTCGGCACTGGTCATGGCAGTCGGCACTGGTCGGCCAGTCGGCACTGGTATGCCAGTAACGCCGTATCTGTGTCGGACTGCGAGTCTGTGCACTGGTCAGCCGCCTCTATGTCGCGCACTGGTCTGCCAGTCGGCACAGGTCGGCTGCCAGTCGGCATGGGCCAGTCGGCACTGGTCGGCTGCCAGTCGGCACTGGTCGGCTGCCAGTCGGCACTGGTCTGCCAGTCGGCACTGGTCATGGCGTTGGTACTGGTGGCCATTCGGGACTGGTAGGTTATGACGCCGTATCTGTGTTGTGACGCGAGTCTGTGCAGTGCTCAGACGCCAGTCTCTACTGGTGTCGTGACGCACTGTTTCGGTCCATACGGACGGTCGACCAGTGGGGTCTCTCGGCATGGGCCAGTCAGCACGGGTCGGCTGCCAGTCGGCACTGGTCTGCCAGTCGGCACTGGTCTGCCAGTCGGCACGGGTCAGCCGCCAGTCGACACAGGTCGGCTGCCAGTCGGTACTGGTCTGCCAGTCGGCACTGGTCTGCCGTCGGCACTGGTCTGCCAGTCGGTACTGGTCTGCCAGTCGGCACTGGTCTGCCAGTCGGCACTGGTCAGCTGCCAGTCGGCACTGGTCAGCCGCCAGTCGACACAGGTCAGCTGCCTTCCCCGTGACGCGGCCGTGTGACGCGCAGTCTCAGAGCCACCTCCGCCCTCCTGGCGGGGGAGCGGACCTCGCCAGAGGGGACGGCTCGGTCGACGCTGGCTCACCCGTCCACCTCGGCAGCGGCGAGTGGCGGCAACGCGCCCGTGCGGCCCGCCCCGGCCCGGCACGGCTAATGCTCGGTGTGGCGCACAGGAAATGTCTGGTTAGTGACGTTCTGTTACGAGCTCAGCCTCTGTCTGACGACTTAATTGGCACAGCGGGGGCAGCCGCCAGCTCTATGTTTGGACAGCCCCGGTGGTGCTGGTCAGCTCGGTTGGAGCAGGGTGGATGACAGGGAGCACCGTAGGGATCAGAGAAAGAGGAACAGCTTTGTTGGGACAGTTCGAGGATGGGAGAGGGAGGGAGACAGATTTCTGTTGGAGTAGAGGTCGCTTCTCCGTTGGGATACATACTATCAGTGAAGCAACCAATTGCATGTGATCATGTGTTTGATCGTGGTGGGTGTGGGTGTGGTGGAAGGACTAGTGACCACCAGAGCCTTTGTCTCCAGGGGTCAGACGGGCACCACATTACGGCTCTGCTCGTCTGGCGCCGAACGTGCAGCTCAGCAGAAGGGGTTCTTACGACCGCGGCATCCCCGCTGGATTAGGGTTCACCTGTCGCAAAACAAACGAGGCAGGCCCACAATGGGCGGCATCAATTGATGAGGTGCCCCGGGTGTCTTAGACAAAGGCTCCGCCAGCTGGGGTACCACAACACGGTCCAGCCAACCGCCCCCCGGCAGAGCTGACATGGGCCAGGAATGCCCGGCCATTCATTTCCGAGCTGGACCCTCCCTATATCGCCCTCATCTGAAATTCTAAACGGGTACAGGTGCCTGCGTTCTGGCAGATTCTGCCTCAGATAACACCAAGAGTCGAACAACTACTGCGGAGCCCACTCGAGCGATCTGACGGCCAGTGGTCCTACGGACACAGCACGCGCAGCATTCACTGCTCAGCTACAACACGACACAGGCATTGCCAGTCAGCTAATGACCTGGCACTTTTTTTCCTTCGGGGAACAACTGAGAGATTTTACTTGTACAGCTTTCCCAACGTTGGCTCAGTGTTTCCGAAGATTGTGACATCGGCCACATGTGTCCGAGGGACGTGCAAGTCTTCAGACATCCTCCTGGCCCGGTAGCAGTCCGTTCAGCTCCAAATCGACCAACATGCTGAACTGTTGCACCAATGTTGCCGAATGCCCGCCTGCGCACTGCCCTTTCTGTGTCATTTGGATGAAGGAGACTGTCCTTCCGACGAGCATAAATAGCCATGCTTCACATGACTATGGATGGCATCCTTGACTATGACATCCTTGGGATAACTAGATGACCTTCCATGGGATAACTATGGATGATTACACCCGGGATGACCATGAGTGACTGCCCCTGGGATGGCTACGACGATCATCTGGATAACTAAATGACCTTCCCTGGGATAACTATGGATGACTACTCCCGCGATAACCATGGGATAACTACACAGCGGGCTGTTGAACCGCGGTGCGCTTGCCTCCGCCGGTCGGTGCCAGCCCGAGGGCCAGGGGTGCCTAGTCCCGCCTCGGACCGCCACTGTAAAGATGCTGGCGATAGGACCCGCCGACGACCCGCCCGGATTTACAATGCGCAGTCCGCGCATTGCCGCCAACGGAATTCTGATCCGGCCGGCGTCCAGCGTCGCTCCAGCTGTTCGTGACCGTCGGCGGGGTGTCGCCTGAAGCAGGGTCGGCACCAGATGACCTTAAGGTCCTGACGGTATTCCGCCCTGGCCGGCGTCCAGCGTCGCTTCAGCTGTCGGTGACCGTCGGCGGGGTGTCGCCTGAAGCAGGGTCGGCACCAGATGACCTTAAGGTCCTGACGGTATTCCGCCCTGGCCGGCGTCCAGCGTCGCTTCAGCTGTCGGTGACCGTCGGCGGGGTGTCACCTGGAGCAGGGCCGGCACCAGATGACCCTAAGGTCCTGACGTCACTCTCCCGGGGATTGACGCCTGACAGAGCTCTGACATCGGCTGGCTATCTTGTCACAATCGACACATGGAATCGCCATCCCACCTCCATGGACACATGAGCTGACTCTCCAACCTTCATAAACTCGTGGGCTAATACGGTCATGGAGTCATAGGATCATCCCCTTTCCTCCATAAACGCAAGGGCTGGTCCTCGATCCTCTATAAACACATGGATTGGTGGTCTTCCCTCCATAAACAACGAGTGAGGAGTCCGGGTCCGGAGTGTTGAAGAATATCTTGGCGAACTCCGGAAGGAGGAACACGGTGCTGGGCAGTTATTACACACTGTTATCTTCCATAGAGGTCGCCTGAGGCGACAAGCTTTATACAGCCAGCACTGCAGCAAGCAAGGAATATGACAGTTATTGTACCAGAAGCACTAGATTATCCGGCAAGAACACCAACTTCCTCTTCACTTTCACTGAAAGGTATAACTCACAACACTAGCTTTCATAGCTTTTGCCGCAATTCTCCGAGTAGGTTTGCGGCGTCGCGGCCGTGGCACTGCCGTATGTCGGCTTACCGCCACCGTCCTGTCACCTTTGGCCGAGGGAGTGAAATATCACGGTGGCACGCCGGCGTGGCGGGACCACGCACAGGCTTACCTGCCCACGCGGACGTCACGTGGTCGTCACGTGATGGTACCACGCACAGGCTCACGTGACCACGCGGACGTCACGTGGTCGTCACGTGATGGTACCACGCACAGGCTCACGTGACCACGCGGACGTCACGTGGTTCCGGTGAGCTGGACCGGATGGCGGCTTTGGCGGCGGACTTACGGCCGTGAAACGCTGCACGTTCGCACAATTAACCGGCGCCGCGGGCCGACGGGCACCGCATTCAGTCACACATAGCGCCGCGTACAGCACCAGACGCCGCCTCACAGCCAGAGCCACATCCAGTGTTGCATACAGTACCACATGCCGCCTCACAGCCCGACCTACACCAGTGCCGCGTACAGTACCACATGCCTCCTCACAGCCCGACCTACACCAGTGCCGCGTACAGTACCACATGCCGCCTCACAGCCAGACCTACACCAGTGCCGCGTACAGTACCACATGCCTCCTGACAGCCAGACCTACACCAGTGCCGCGTACAGTACCACATGCCGCCTCACAGCCAGACCTACACCAGTGCCGCGTACAGTACCACATGCCGCCTCACAGCCAGACCTACACCAGTGCCGCGTACAGTACCACATGCCGCCTCACAGCCAGACCTACACCAGTGCCGCATACAATACCACATGCCGCCTCACAGCCCGACCTACACCAGTGCCGCGTACAATACCACATGCCGCCTCACAGCCCGACCTACACCAGTGCCGCGTACAGTACCACATGCTGCCTCACAGCCAGACCTACACCAGTGCCGCGTACAGTACCACATGCCTCCTCACAGCCCGACCTACACCAGTGCCGCGTACAGTACCACATGCCGCCTCACAGCCAGACCTACACCAGTGCCGCGTACAGTACCACATGCCGCCTCACAGCCAGATCTACACCAGTGCCGCGTACAGTACCACATGCTGCCTCACAGCCAGACCTACACCAGTGCCGCGTACAATACCACATGCTGCCTCACAGCCAGACCTACACCAGTGCCGCGTACAGTACCACATGCCGCCTCACAGCCAGACCTACACCAGTGCCGCGTACAGTACCACATGCTGCCTCACAGCCAGACCTACACCAGTGCCGCGTACAATACCACATGCCGCCTCACAGCCAGACCTACACCAGTGCCGTGTACAGTACCACATGCTTCCTCACAGCCAGACCTACACCAGTGCCGCGTACAGTACCACATGCCGCCTCACAGCCAGACCTACACCAGTGCCGCGTACAGTACCACATGCCGCCTCACAGCCAGACCTACACCAGTGCCGCGTACAGTACCACATGCCGCCTCACAGCCAGACCTACACCAGTGCCGCGTACAATACCACATGCCGCCTCACAGCCAGACCTACACCAGTGCCGCGTACAGTACCACATGCCGCCTCACAGCCAGACCTACACCAGTGCCGCGTACAGTACCACATGCCGCCTCACAGCCAGACCTACACCAGTGCCGCGTACAATACCACATGCCGCCTCACAGCCAGACCTACACCAGTGCCGCATACAGTACCACATGCCGCCTCACAGCTAGATCCACATCCAGGCCCATACCAATGCCGCATACAGTACCACGTGCCGCCTCACAGTCATAACCACATCCAGCGCCACACCAGTGCCACATACAGCACTACATGCCGCCTCACAGTCATAGCCACATCCAGCGCCACACCAGTGCCACATACAGCACTACATGTCGCCTCACAGTCATAGCTACATCCAGCGCCACACCAGTGCCACATACAGCACTACATGCCGCCTCACAGTCATAGCCACATCCAGCGCCACACCAGTACCGCATACAGCACCACATCCAGCGCCACATACAGCGTCACATACAGCGCCACATCCAGCGTCACATACAGCGCCACATCCAGCGCCACATACAGCGTCACATACAGCGCCACATCCAGCGCCACATCCAGCGTCACATGCAGCGCCACATCCAGCATCACATGCAGCGCCACATGTAACGTAACACCTAATGCCACACCAGTGCCGCACCCAATTCCTCACCCGGCGCCACACCCAGAACTGCATTGAGCGACATGACGATCCATAAGGCGGAACAAAGCACAGCTTCTGAAGGAGAAGAAACGACAGAATAGTGACAGATGATCTGCCCAGACATCACCAGGAAACAAGCCATTAGCATGAAGTGAATCGGCACACAGTGTGACCAATTTTCGCCAACAGGTATTAGCATATGAATAGTAGGGATGTTCCGAGCGTTTTAGCGCCTGCGTCATTAACATTCTTGTCAGGGCAAACCTTGCTGGAGAAGAAGCATGTTTTACAGGACAATGAAGGCGGCTAGGTACTAGGACCCCAGGAAGCTGTGAGAGACTCAAGTACTTGGGTATCGAACCTGTTGGTAGGAACAAATAAGCTAGTCTCCAAAACACGAACCGTGTGCTGGACATTCATCTTTGCGCTGTAGCCGTTTATTATTATTATGGTAATCGGACCAGTAGTTGGCCAGGATTTTGATGGGGAGGGAAAGTGAAAGGGAATTAGTGGGGCGCAATCAAGGATCCGCGCTTAGCTACGCTTCAGTCGTTAGACTAAAAATTAGCATGGTTCCAAAACCAATTATTGTCTGGCTACTGACAGCAGGGAACAATTTGTCCATATGATCCCTCTCGGTGCGTGGTAGCCCCGACACCCGGCATGTGCCGGGTACAAAATGCTATTAATGACACGTCCATAGATAAACAGAATTTAGCGGAGCCTGCAATTCCATTGAACACTTATATTTAAGTCTTATAGTAGGATAGGCGTCTTGGTGAGTGCAATGCATTGCCTTCGGTGCCTTTTTCATATCTGAAAAAGGAGAGCCTTGGGCTATTTTTTTACCCGCCCAACTTTTGCTATGAACGTCATCGCTCTTCCGCGCCAAATGGTCGCAGGGAGCCGGAATTCCGTGCCAAATGGTCGCAGGGAGCCGGACTTCTGCGCCAAATGCTCGCTGGGAGCCGGACTTCTGCGAGATCAGCGAGCCTCGAACCGCAATCCTTGGGTCACAAGATGTACGCGACTAAGCTAACGATGATCAAAAAGTGTTGTAATCACAGCATGTGAGCATGGGAAGTTCTGCAAGACAGCTTCTAAGGATGAAAAAGAGCTGCAGGTATTTCCATTGGATGCCGAATCCATCAGGCTAACATACCGAAGTGCATAGCATTGCAATACATCGGATGCAACTGAGTTGACGGATGTGAGGTGAGGAATTCCTCTCCCTGCACTGGCTTGAAGCCAGTGCAGGGGCTTCAAGCTTCAAGCATGATGTGACAACGTGCTCATCTTGTGGTGATTCAGATCTACAGTCGGTTCATGGCGTACTCTGCTGACAACCATGTCTAGTTTTACAACAGCATACGCTGAAATATTACCACCGCCGCTAACCGTCTGTGAGCGTTGCTTTGTGCTGCCTTGCGAGCCCCTCCTGGCAGCTCATTACCGCCAGTCTGGCCGGAGACCTATCGACAGCGCCTCCACCCACCGATCCACCCACGTCTTCATCGGGATGGATCATTTCCGGGCTGGTCTCGGCTCCTAATCATGGGTTTTACAGTCCTTGAAGCCAAACAACACGGAACAAAAAACCGCACAGGGGTAAAAAGTACGGTTTCCAATGGCACGATATCGGCCTCAAGCGTGCCCTAATTCGTGCTGAATCAGACGAGAGACACTGTTTATGGGGAGACAACTTGGCTCCCTGGTCTCCTCTGTGAGTCCAGCACATCGAAGGCCGTGGGGTGTACCGCGTCGGTCTAGGTCTGGCTTGCATGCCGGCCGTGGCTGACATTTGCATGCACCTTTGCCGAAGGAGCAGTGTTTGCAGATGGCGAGGTTGCAACGTGGCAGGCGCTAGTTGGGAGCCCTTCGACCATAGCGCAGCGTTTTTGTTGCCGGTCGGGGATACCGCAGGCTAACATGTAATTTAGAGGGAAGAAATTCGACAGGTTCGTACGTGATACAGAGCCTGCGATGCAGTATCTACTGTGAATGTCCGCACCGTGTTAGCGGGTGTCTCAATTCGTAATGCTCTATAGTTAATGAGACTGAATTTCAGCAGCAGAGCGCAGTTAATCTGGAGTTGCCACTGAACCGATGCGTACCTCTAATTGATGGCCGCCGGCTGGCTGGCTTCCAGACACCAGAACCTCGTCGACGGAGCAAAGTGAACAAGGAAGGAGAATGTCACACAGCTTGGAACTAGGAGACGATTTATTACTTGATTCTTTTAGACTCGGGGAGCGTTGACTAATGTCGTCATGCGGCGCTCATAAAACCGGCAGCGTGCAAAAATGTGGCTGGAAGCGTCTGCTCGCCAGCTTAAAAAGCGCAACTTGTGAAGACGAGGAGATTTGTGTGCGACAGAGAAAGCCGGAGCTACCTGGTACGTAAGCCACTTATAACTGCATCCGTTCCATTCAGATGTGCAACCATGGGCATCAGCCGATGTGAATGACCGATTTCGCCGATCAACTGGCGCTGGCAAGTTGCCAAATCCACCCGATTCTGGCAGAAACTTGGCACTTTATCGGATTTCAGCGTCGTGTTGAAGCTTGACAAGTGTCACGTTCTTTCACGACAACGTGCTTCAATGGGATGGTGTCGAGATTTACTTTGGCCATCTCGCTTGCGTCTGCTCATTCTGAATCTCCCGCCCCTGCTCTCAGCCAATTCATCCCCAGAGGGTCTCAAAGTGCTCACGGATGAGGCTGTGGCGAGACTGTGACGAGACCGTGACGATACATAGATGGGATTGTGACGGTACTGTGACCATACCGTGACGGTACAAAGATGTGACTGTGACAGGACTGTGACAGAACCGTGACGAGACCGTGACGAGATTGTAGCGAGACCGTGACGGAACTGTGACGAGATCGTGACGAGACTGTGCCGAGACTGTGACGAGACCGTGACGGAACTGTGACGAAACCGTGACGGAACTGCAATGAGATCGTGATGGGATCGTGACGATACCATGGCGGGCCATACACGGGACTGTAATATGACTGTAATAGTACTGTGATGGGACTGTCACGGGGTCGCGACGGAACTGTGACGAGACCGTGACGGTATATGGGCAGGGACCGTGACGGGACCGTGACGGGACCGTGACGGGACCGTGACGGGATCGTGACGGGACCGTGACGGGACCGTGACGGGACCGTGACGGGACCGTGACGGGACCGTGACGGGACCGTGACGGGACCGTGACGGGACCGTGACGGGACCGTGACGGGACCGTGACGGGATCGTAACGGGACCGTGACGGGATCGTGACGGGACCGTGACGGGACCGTGACGGGACCGTGACGGGACCGTGACGGGATCGTGACGGGACCGTGACGGGACCGTGACGGGACCGTGACGGGACCGTGACGGGACCGTGACGGGACCGTGACGGGACCGTGACGGGGCCGTGTGACAGTCAGCAGTGATCACGTGACGCGTCTGCAGCCGACACCACGCGCGTCACACACACACCGCCTCTATCTGCGACCGGAGTCCGTGGCGTGCCGTCTCACCAGCTTTTTGCCGCTCCGAAGATCGGGCGGCGTTCTCGGCTCACCGGCGGCGGCGGCGGCGCGGCGGCGGCGCGTTTCACCGCACGACCGAACGTAATCGGCAGCGGGTCTTATCAATTAGCCGGCTGATGTGTGTGATTATCGCGGCGGCGCGCCGCTTTCGTCGACAACTGTGCCGACATCGCGTGCTCGGCTCCCATTGCGGCCGGCCGCTAAACAGCCGTGCATGGAGAACGGCACTCGCCGCCTTCGGACACTCGGCCGGCTGAGTGCCGAGTGGCCGCGGCTCGGCGCCGGGCACAGCCGGTCTCTGTGGGAACATCGGAGACGGCACCCGCCACTTCCAGACACTCGGCCCACTGAGTGCCGAGTGGCCGCGGCTCGGCGCCGGGCACAGCCGGTCTCCGTGGGAACATCGGAGACGGCACCCGCCACTTCCAGACACTTGGCCCGCTGAGTGCCGAGTGCCGAGTGGCCGCGGGTCGGGCCGCGGCTCAGCGCCGGCCACAGCCGGTCTCTGTGGGAACATCAGGGACGGCTAGCCGCAGCGACCGTGCAGTAGTGGTATGGACTTGCTTAACGCGCACACAAGAGGAGCTTGTGGTAAGACGAGCAGTACAGGTGGAAATTTGTTCCTAACGTATGCAATTTCGGGAGCCATGACGGCCAGCAACATGCAACTCACGGTTTCATGTTGCCAGCCGATGTTGGGAGCCAGTAAGATGGCTGGTAGAGCAAGTGGAACGATTTGGCAAGGTCCCACGTGAAGATTAATTAGCTTCATAGCAACACATCCAATACTGCGCTGAGCTGCAACACCAAACTTAGTGCGTTGCCACACAGCGCTAGCCCAATCCGTCCTCACCGGGGCCGGGCCGCGTGGCCTGGGGGCCAGCTCTGCGCCGAGCCAGTGTCCCACCACATCGCCCGTGGCCCCGACTCTGACGTCAGCCAGTCGACACCCTCACCGTCGGCTATAATTGTGACGGCTGCACGCTGCGGTGTCATGACGTCAGAGCGGGCACCACGCAGCAGCCGGCGGCGCTGCGTTCGCACAGTGCAGCGGCGGCTCGGGCTCGTGATACGCCGGCTCCTCCCACACTATCTCGCCGGCAGCCATTGTTGTATCAAGGCCCGCGCGGTCGGCTAGCAGCTCTTATCGCTGCGCCGGAGTAGCCGCCACAGCATCAATTCAGCCCGCCCGATTTGCATATCAGGCGTGGCGATGGCTGTCCACGATGAATTTGGGTTAAGTGCTGACTTGCTAGGTCATGTACAGCGACCAGCCGCTGCCGGTGTGCAAGTGAGCTAAACGTGAAAACCTCGCTGAGCCGCATTAGCATAACTCACAGTCGAGACGCACGACCTGTCGGCAATATCACATGCCCGCCGGCCCCGTGGCCATGACTGCTCATGCAAATATACCGTCTGGAAATTTGCAGCAAATTGGTCATTGGCGCACAGGCGACTGTCGGCTGCTGTGTCTGGTAATGGACGTCGGTCATGAAATGTGCCGAGGAGCAGCTAGGGCAGTCTCACAGGACGTCCGCACACAGTCTCTGCACACGCCTCCGGCCTCTGTGACCTGTCCTCACGGGGCCGTGTGGTGTGTGTCGTACACTGTGTCAGTCCTACACTCGTGTTGGTCTGCACCCATGCAGGAGGACTGCAAAGACGGGAGAGCGTAGAAGAGACCCAAAATCCCGTGATGGACCAACGGCCCATCATGGCAATGCACCGATGGTCCAGTGAAAACCCAGTCCCCGACGAGTGTCTTTAGTTCAGTTGAATACGGCCCAGCACCTGGGATCCAGTGGCAGTCCAGTGACGGGTGGTTGTACCAACCATTGGCAGCTCACCTGATCAGTAGCTGTGGTTTCACCACTGCGGCCGGCTCGGATAACCACTGGACGCTTCTGACGGCTCCCCGCCGGTAGCCATGATCTGCAGAGGTCATCAGACGCCGGCCCGCGAAATGTTGGATAAGTGTTACTGCCGACAGACACTCGAGCTCGAGCGCAGAGCAGACTGCCCCAACACGTCACCACACAGAGCAGACGGTCCCAACACGTCACCATGCAGAACAGACGGTCCCAACACGTCACCACACCGAGCAGACGGTCCCAACACGCCACCACACCGAGCAGACGGTCCCAACACGCCACCACACAGAGCAGACGGTCCCAACACACCACCACACGGAGCAGACTGCCCCAGCACGTCACCACACCGAGCAGACGGTCCCAGCACACCACCATGCAGAGCAGACGGTCTCAACACGTCACCACACACAGCAGACGACTTCAACACGTCACCATGTAGAACAGACGACACCCGACATACCGCCACACAGAGCAGACGGTCCCAACACACCACCATACAGAGCAGACGGTCCCAACACGCCACCACACAGAGCAGACGGTCCCAACACGTCACCACACCGAACAGACGGTCCCAACGCGCCACCACACACAGCAGACGACTTCAACACGTCACCATGCAGAACAGACGACACCCGACACACCGCCACACAGAGCAGACGGTCCCAACACACCACCATACAGAGCAGACGGTCCCAACATGCCACCACACAGAGAAGACATCCCCAACACACCACCACATGGAGCAGACGGTCCCAACATGCCACTACACAGAGAAGACATCCCAACACACCACCACACGGAGCAGACGGTCCCAACATACCACCACACAGAGAAGACATCCCAACACACCACCACACGGAGCAGACGATCCCAACATGCCACCACACAGAGAAGACATCCCAACACACCACCACACGGAGCAGACGGTCCCAACACGCCACCACACAGAGCAGACGGTCCCAACACGCCACCACACGGAGCAGACGGTCCCAACATACCACCACACAGAGCAGACGGTCCCAACACGCCACCACACAGAGCAGACGGTCCCAACACGCCACCACACAGAGCAGACGGTCCCAACACGCCACCACACGGAGCAGACGGTCCCAACACGCCACCACACAGAGCAGCGGTCCCAACACACCACCATACAGAGCAGACGGTCCCAACACGCCACCACACAGAGCAGACGGTCCCAACATACCACCACACAGAGAAGACATCCCAACACACCACCACACAGAGCAGACGGTCCCAACATGCTACCACACAGAGAAGACATCCCCAACACACCACCACACGGAGCAGACGGTCCCAACATGCTACCACACAGAGAAGACATCCTCAACACACCACCACACAGAGCAGACGGTTCCAACACGCCACCACACGGGCTCACGTCTACTACGCGTCGATGCTTTACACAAGAGACAGGATAGGATGTCTCGATAATCCGTGAGTGACGATTTGGGCTGGTGATCATCAGTACAGCGGCACAACTAAGATACATCCGGCTGGCAGGTTTCCGCCTCATGTCTCCGCACCGCGTCAGTCCTCCACGGGAGGCAACGGCTTTTCACTTATCTGCAGCCGTAAATAAATAACACTTACAGAAACGCATTCATAACCGCCTTGTTATAACAGAAAGCCATTAGTGCCTCATAACGGCGCATTATTCCCTCCATAAAACATAATCACATCCGCGGCATTACCATTTATACGACATCGGCCGCTCCGGCCGTCATGGCCGGAGGTGGCCCAGGTGCCAGGTGAGCTGTGCACGGCGTGGCGTGCCGGGTCGGCCCAGGCCGTCGCCGCCGCCAGTTACATGTGTAATTTATCGCCATGGCAGGCCAGCCCACCCGGACCCGGCCTGCCCCGCTGCGCCCGGCGCGCCGCGGCTCCGACACGGCGCGCGGCCGCCAAACGGCGCGAACCGACGCACACCAGCTCCGGGCACGGCAGCTGCGCGGGACTGGCAGCGGGTCTGCCGAGCGGTGGCGGAGCGGTGGCGGGGCGAGGCGGTGGCGGGGCGGTGGCGGACCGGTGGTGGGGCGGTGGCGTAGCGGTGGCGGGGCGGTGGCGGAGCGGTGGCGGGGCGGTGGCGGCGGTGGCGGGGCGGTGGCGGAGCGGTGGCGGGGCGGTGGCGGAGCGGTGGCGGGGCGGTGGCGGGGCGGTGGCAGGGGCGGTGGCGGACCGGTGGCGGGTCGGTGGCGGACCGGTGGTTGGGCGGTGGCGTAGCGGTGGCGGGGCGGTGGCGGGGCGGTGGCGGGGGCGGTGGCGGACGGTGGCGGGCGGTGGCGGGGCGGTGGCGGAGCGGTGGCGGGGCGGTGGCGGTGGCGTAGCGGTGGCGGGGCGGTGGCGGGGCGGTGGCAGGGGCGGTGGCGGACCGGTGGCGGAGCGGTGGTGGGGCGGTGGCGTAGCGGTGGCGGGGCGGTGGCGGGGCGGTGGCAGGGGCGGTGGCGGACCGGTGGCGGAGCGGTGGTGGGGCGGTGGCGTAGCGGTGGCGGGGCGGTGGCGGGGCGAGGCGGTGGCGGAAGGTAGCAGACGGTTGTCGGTGAGGGGAAGTGGGATCGAAGGGTTGGCCGATGAGTGAAGGTAGAAAGCAATGCCGCTAGCCAGAGAACGAGTCGTATATTGTGCAAATGGCAGAGCGATGCTTTGCGCGTCACCGAAGAGCGAAGCGCGGTGCTTAGACCGCGCCGCACGGTGAAGAGGGACGGGCTAGTCAAGCTGTGCAAACAGCAACAGACATTACGTGCACGGCGTAGGGAGTGATAACCTGCAAACGGAAGCCCAAGTCACAGTGTGTTGGCAGAAGAACCAGCCACATTTTGTGCATGTAAAACGAACTAATGCGTGCCGACGTTCCTACGCAATAAATTGCACTGGCAAGGAAATAGTACGTTTTTCAGGTTACTGCATGGTAATGCCCATTGTTGGAGTCTGAAGCCGTCACGTTATGTGAAAATTAAAGCTTTAGTTATGCTTTCGTGCTGCTATAATTCTGCCAGTGTGGTTCGCAAGTGTTAGGCATTTACGCTCAGTAGGGTTAATCAGGGTTACCAATGGGAGTCGGAGGTAATATCAAAGGTAAAAGCCGCTTCCTGAACTGTGGAATTATTAGCCAAGCTCCAGCATTTCCCCGGTCTAATGCCATCATTGACCAAGGCCCTCGCTATAGACAGGAGGGCACACTAGGATGCACCACGTCAATGGCATTTTGTTTACAAATCGATGAAGATAATATATACTTTGATGGGTATGAATGAACGAACAACATCGCTGGAGAATATTGACAATAAATCAACAAAGATATCCACTTGCGTCAGCCGGTCAAAGGTTTTAATCGGTAGCCGCAGAGTTCCTCTAGTTATTCCGTTTAATAATTCACTGAGGCATGCCTTAAATATTGCATATTAGCATCAGCTGAACACGTTCTAAGTCTCATTTTCCACACGCCTACTCACAGTGGCGTGTGCAGCAGCTTCTGAAGTAAGGAATGAGGGCATCGATTCCGCATGTAGATATTGATCCCGGGTTGCGCCGATTCCATAGCCAACTAAATGCAGAAAATGAAATCACACGCAACTTGATATCGTCAAGTGTTCCGCCTCTTCCTTTGTGCGCGTCCACGGCCACATCCTGTCGGCTCGTCAATGGTGCGAATTAAGTGTCCGCCCGGTCCACGTGTCAGGCGAGAAATACATGGGTCGCACAGCACAGCTGCCGGGTACCGGTCGACCCTGATAACTCTCCGTCACTGAAGCCGGTTGTCGTAAATCTCTCCCAGTCCAGCTGCAAGACACAATTAGGTCGGCAATCCCGAGAGGCAGGCACATGCTAGTGCCGCCGGAAAGCTGTTTGTCCTGCAATGGCATGTGACGACGATGCAGGCGTCCCAGATGGGGCTATCAGCTGCACCAGTGGGATGCTGCCGATGTCGGCAGGTCGAGGTGCGACCGTTCGGCCTCCACCTGCCGCCTCTGTCGACTACCAGCGTCTATTTGACTAGCACAAGGACCTGAAGTCAGAGTTCACCCTCACTGTCCGGCTTACCAAATAGGGTAAGCCGGACAGTGGGTGTGGCCGCTGTGAGTATGACTATTACCGGGGTATGTCGCCCGAAGGATGAGCTATTCAGCACTCTCAGTTTTCTCAAATTCCCTTACCCTGTGTGTTTGTCATAAGCTAGATTGTGGACTTGTTGGATGGTCGACCAAACACAGTCTATGGGCGTTCACTATATTTGGCTTCTCATGCCAACATTCCCACATGGGCCTGTCCCAGCATCTTGGTAAGATACAGCACCATGTTAACGCCATGGTAAGTGTTGCTAGGAAAAAGCCAAGTTGCACATCTTACATAACCTTCATGATTTATCCACAGGCTTCATGTCTTCATAGTTATTTTTTTCCTTTAAAGTGAACCAAGTTTTGCTTAATCGCTCAACGTCCAGATTTCATACAGACATAACCTATGCAGCATCTGACACATTCGTCTGTGGTATCCGATAACCATTGTTACCACATGTTACCACGGGTTTCAGACAGGTAGAGACCAGTTGAAGTTATTGCCAAACCGTCCCGGACACGCGGCCGCCCACCGGCCGCCGGCGGTCGGGCCGGCGGCCGGCGGCATGGCCACTCATTCCACTTTAGCTAGCTGGAAGGTCAACTGCCTTATTTTCAAATTTGAAACGTGGAAGGGCGTGCTAGATATTTTGACGTACAGACTTCAAAGCGCATTTCCGTAGTTCCTGTCATCTGCAAGGCATTTCACACAAGTGGAGGGGTTAGCAAGTTTTTTGTTTTGTGTGTGTGTGTTGGGGGGGGGGGGGTCATTATAGCCATTTGGATTTATAATTATCACAAACTATTGATACACTAACTCGAGATCGATTCGAATATCCCGAATCATTGTTTGATTGAAGCAAGATATACTATGCATTTGGCACTGCCCAGGCTTCACTCGACGTGAAAACTCTGACGTTTTCACATGCTTTTTCCTCATTTTCGTTTCTCCCCGCCGTGACGTTCCCACGTTTCGCACGTGATGGAAGGTACCTACGCGATCATTGAAAAACATCCGGCGAGTTTGCTGACGACATCGAATTTCCGCCCGCTTACTCTGTGCTAACCCTGGACGCAGGGTTAGACCTGGACGCAGGTCCGCCCGCTTACTCTGTGAGCCTCAGACAGACGCAGACGCCGTCACATGAGTAGAGATGTCTGTTAATTATCGGTGGAAAGGCAGTGAGTGCTGCGAATTTGGTTCGTGGGTACCATCTCATAGGGCCGATGTTAAGAGAGCAAGAAGTTGGTAGGACTAAGGCAAAGGTGGTGGGGCACAGGCCCCACCAAAAGTATAGGAAATTCCACCACTACGCTGTCATGAGATGGATGCGTCGCATTCAATGTGATTGCTGGTTAAGGCTGCGATGGCACCTGCGATACAATAGCTACGATGGCACATGCGAGATGGCGAATATTGTGATATGAGGATATGTGATATGCCTGGCGCTATCGATTATTCTGTGTCTGTAGTATTATATATATATATATATATATATATATATATATATATATATATATATATATATATATATATATATATAGTTATGTGCTAATCCTGGCTGAAATAACATTCATCGCATGTCCAGGTATGTATAGCATATAGCATATATAGCAGGCATATCCTGGCATACATCATGGAAAACAAGCACATTGGAGCTACAACATTGGGCTCAATATGACAATGCATGAGTTCGTGAGCAGATGAGGGGATGTGTCCACCTGACAACAGGCACGGCTATATTGAGTCATGCAGTGAATCGGTCCGAATACATTGACCCACGCAGTGGTACGTTGCACGTGTTCCAAGTCGCATTGGACCGCTGTATACGACGAAAACGTTTCGTTCTCCCAGTTCCAGGAGGCTGCGGCACTTTCACCTTTGTTAGCTACTTAGTATGCTGTACGGTGAAGGTAAATGTTGTCCAACCAAGGCCGAATGCTAATGAAGTCATTAATGAGCCCATATTTCCGACCGTGATGTCAAATTAGTGCATAATTGGTGTTGCAGTGTGTTCCGTTTGTCCCGTTTATGCAGTTTATGTGCACGGAAAGTTTCTCTGGATTTGACCAGATAATGAAAGAGAAGCGAATCAACGTAAGCAAAGCTTAACGATGACCTGTGGACAAACAATATCCCCGACATCCCTTAGGACTTCAGTACCGGACGAACAACAGCAATGTGTTGTGTTAGCTGATGAAAATCAGCATTGAAAACAACTACAAATGTTACATTGATTTGCTGGAGAACATGCTTACGGGTACACCATAACACGATGGTGTCTCGATCCGCTTCCGTGTACGACACTCGAACTTCGGCACCAGTTTATGGGTCTCCTCCAATCAGGTGACCCAAGTTCCCGCTGAGATTGACCTCCGGGTGTTGCGCAGTCGTCTGTACCGATCGTCACAGGTTGTCCTCTTCTCCAGTCAGTTGACCCAAGTTCCCGCTGAGATTGACCTCCGGGTGTTGCGCAGTCGTCCGTACCGATCGCCACAGGTGTCCTGTCCTCTCCTCCGAGGAGAGGGGGAGGTAAGCAGTGGAGACCCGCAGGCCAGCAGGTGACCGGCCGTTGTAAACAATTTTACGGCCGCCGTAAAGGTGTCAAGGCTCGGGCAGCGGCCATCTCTGTGTCGCCCGTCCCGGCCAACAATGGCGCGCCGCCGACACTGTCGCGCTCCGCTCCGCTCTGAATGCACCGGTCGGGACACCGCGTCGGCCCAACTTTGTGACCCACGTTATGACGCCGGCCATCCGGGTACTCCCATCTGACCCCGCGACCCGTGCGCGTTTTTGCTCATCGGTGAGACGTTACTTCTGGTCGCTGATGCGCTACAAAATGCCGGGCGATGCCCGGATCACACCGGATCGGCTTGGATCTCGTCATGCACTGTCCAGGGTGGACCAGCCTGACTGAGACCGGCCTAATGACCAGCTGAACAGATCGTCAATTGGCGAGGAATAGTGCTGCTCGCATGCTCTTCTCCACAGTGCCCGGATGAAAAGTCGAAAGGACAAAAAAGGTCGAATTGCTTATGAATTTCAGATTGTTGGGCTTCGCGAGATAAGGATACGTTAGGCATTGGCATGCATCATAATGCGAAAATACATTCAATCTTTGGTTGATAGTTATTACCACGAAGTACGTCGTATTCGACTTCTTGCACATTCGACTTTTTGCCCCTGAACGCTACTCCCCATATTGCCATTCCTTCATTGTCTCACTCCCTGCCGGCAATTGCTGCCATTTGGGATATGCCAACGAAGCTGGGAAACTTATTGGTGTGGTAGGACGGCATCTTTTGACATTCTTTCTTTCGTTGCATACATAAGCCGAGATGCTGTTTTGTCAGCATTAAAAGAGTTGATCGTCAGCTCTAAAACAAAGTGGTGAGCTGCTGACTGACCCGAACTCTGAGATAGACTGCTGATTGCGTCATCTCTTGGTTTGACTGCAGAAATCTATCTCGATCACTACTAGAGCTTGGGTGTTGAGCATCAAGATTAGGTTTCGATGTCGCATATTGAGTATCCAATGTCAGGTATCGAGGGCAGACAGCCCAGTCACTGGGCGTGTCTGTCAGGTGTCGAGGGTAGACAGCCCAGTCACTGGCCGTGTCTGTCAGGTGTCGAGGGCAGACAGCCCAGTCACAAGCCGTGTCTGTCAGGTGTCGAGGGCAGACAGCCCAGTCACTGGCCGTGTCTGTCAGGTATCGAGGGCAGACAGCCCAGTCACAAGCCGTGTCTGTCAGGTATCGAGGGCAGACAGCCCAGTCACTGGCCGTGTCTGCCACCAATCACCGCCAGAACGGCTGGACGTCCGCCATCGTGTGTGGGAGGGATGGTGGTGGTGGTGGGGGTGGTGGGGATGGGACTGTACTGTCAGGCGACACCAAGGCTTCACCACGCTAGATGAGGTCAGGTCACATCAGGGTCAGGCAGTCGTGGGAGGACGGTACTGCTCAGGTCACACCAGGGTCAGGCTGTGATGACGAGGCGGTACAGCCCAGGTCACATCAGGGTCAGGCGGTCATGGGAGGAGGGTACTGCTCAGGTCACACCAGGGTCAGGCGGTCATGGGAGGATGGTACTGCTCAGGTCACACCAGGGTCAGGCGGTCATGGGAGGATGGTACTGCTCAGGTCACACCAGGGTCAGGCGGTCGTGGGAGGACGGTACTGCTCAGGTCACACCAGGGGCAGGCGGTCGTGGGAGAACGGTACTGCTCAGGTCACACCAGGGTCAGGCGGTCGTGGGAGGAGGTTACTGCTCAGGTCACACCAGGGTCAGGCGGTCGTGGGAGGACGGTACTGCTCAGGTCACATCAGGGTCAGGTGGTCGTGGGAGGACGGTACTGCTCAGGTCACACCAGGGTCAGACTGTGATGAGGAGGCGGTACTGCTCAGGTCACACCAGCAGGGAGGGTATGACAGACCCTCGAGGTGCTAACGACAGCCAATGACAGCGCCGACGTTCGGCGCTCAACAGGGTTGTAGGGTGCCGTTGTGTCGAGTGTTGTTGTGACAGCTCTGTCATAGACAATATGAATGTCGGCACTCACACTGGTAGGTGCTAACAACCAGCGGCGACCAGTGGTACGGGCGGGTGTGGGCGCTCAGTATTCCAATGTCGGCACTCACACTGGTAGGTGCTAACAACAGCGGCGACCAGTGGTACGGGGGGGTGTGGGCGCTCAGTATTCCAATGTCGGCACTCACACTGGTAGGTGCTAACAACCAGCGGCGACCAGTGGTACGGGCGGGTGTGGGCGCTCAGTATTCCAATGTCGGCACTCACACTGGTGGGTGCTAACAACCAGCGGCGACCAGTGGTACGGGCGGGTGTGGGCGCTCAGTATTCCAATGTCGGCACTCACACTGGTAGGTGCTAACAACCAGCGGCGACCAGTGGTACGGGCGGGTGTGGGCGCTCAGTATTCCAATGTCGGCACTCACACTGGTATGTGCTAACAACCAGCGGCGACCAGTGGTACGGGCGGGTGTGGGCGCTCAGTATTCCATTTTCCAGAACATCTGCATATAACCCAGTGTCAGCATCCATGCCAATTCAGTGGGCATTGTATGTCACATTCGTTTCTGACTGTCGACGTGAAATTTCGAATAGGCCGTTCGCCACGAGCTGTTGTTTGCGCATCAGCTCGGGCTCAGATTAGACCCGATCATTCGCCGTGGCTCCGGACCGATGTACCGGAGCTGACTTGCTCATTGCGCTGTATCGAATGACACATTCGAAGAGCATCGTGCTGAAGCATAACTGTTGCTTGAGAAACGCGGATACAGACGTGCACAGAACTTATGCATACTGATAGCGTTACAACACCGTGTATCACTCCGTGACGCTGACTTACGTGATTCAGATGTGCGAATCACTGCGGAACGCCTGCTTGCTCACACACTGCCCTTCTCGAGTGACGACTTGCATAGGTGGGCTTATTCGATGTAAATGGGAGCGGAACGCGTGCTCGGGCCGTCACTTGCTCCCTGCGCTAACTGTTGCGTCCCGACGCACGGAAGTGACATCTTTGTTCAGGCACGCTGTTCACCATACAATGGAGGGGCAGGCGGCGTCGCGTTGGCACAATGGTGGTCCACCGGACCCTCCAGTGTGCCGGCATAACTAGGCGCCTCCACATCGTCTCAGCTCGGACCCAACCAGGCGCCGCCACACCGGCTCAGATCAGACCCAACCAGGCGCCGCCACACCGGCTCAGGTCAGACCCAGTCAGGCGCCACCACACCAGCTCAGGTCAGACCCATCCAGGCGCCGCCACACCGGCTCAGATCAGACCCAACCAGGCGCCGCCACACCGGCTCAGGTCAGACCCAGTCAGGCGCCACCACACCAGCTCAGGTCAGACCCAACCTGGCGCCGCCACACCGGCTCAGATCAGACCCAACCAGGCGCCGCCACACCGGCTCAGGTCAGACCCAGTCAGGCGCCACCACACCGGCTCAGATCAGACCCAACCAGGCGCCGCCACACCGGCTCAGGTCAGACCCAACCAGGCGCCGCCACACCGGCTCAGATCAGACTCAACCAGGCGCCGCCACACCGGCTCAGGTCAGACCCAACCAGGCGCCGCCACACCGGCTCAGATCAGACCCAACCAGGCGCCGCCACACCGGCTCAGATCAGACCCAACCAGGCGCCGCCACACCGGCTCAGGTCAGACCCAGTCAGGCGCCGCCACACCGGCTCAGGTCAGACCCAACCAGGCGCCGCCACACCGGCTCAGGTCAGACCCAACCAGGCGCCGCCACACCGGCTCAGGTCAGACCCAGTCAGGCGCCGCCACACCGGCTCAGGTCAGACCCAACCAGGCGCCGCCACACCGGCTCAGATCAGACCCAACCAGGCGCCGCCACACCGGCTCAGGTCAGACCCAACCAGGCGCCGCCACACCGGCTCAGATCAGACTCAACCAGGCGCCGCCACACCGGCTCAGATCAGACCCAACCAGGCGCCGCCACACCGGCTCAGGTCAGACCCAACCAGGCGCCGCCACACCGGCTCAGATCAGACCCAACCAGGCGCCGCCACACCGGCTCAGATCAGACCCAGTCAGGCGCCGCCACACCAGCTCAGGTCAGACCCAACCAGGCGCCGCCACACCGGCTCAGATTAGACCCAACCAGGCACCGCCACACCCGCTCAGATCAGACCCAGTCAGGCGCGGCGGCACCGGACCGATGGACCGGAGCTGACCGATCGCAGCAGACCGGACCGAACGGATCGGATCATAAGGCAGCGGAACGGACCGGGGTGACCTGCAACAGCCAGGAATACACATACTCTAAGACACTGTGCTCCCAATGGCATTGACGCATTCAACAATTTCTCCTGAGACGTGTTCATTGGACCAGTGGGTCACTCAGTTTGGATACACTGCACGCTGTTCGATTCCCACTGAGGCGTCGAGAAAATATTCATTTTGGGAGGAACCCAAGAAGGGTTTTCTTTCTCCCCAAGAATCGCATTGCGCTTGGCTTCGAATTTCATGTACTGGTATTCAATTGTATGTAAATATTAATTATGTCACTTACGCATGCAGCATGAATATCTGAGAGGAAATGCCGAGCCAGGAATGACAAAAAGAGTGCTGGTTTCTTTGGTGAATTTGTTCTTGATCGATATCTTACACCTTCTTAATGTTTGAAAAGGAACGGCGGCGGATATGAGCTCGACAACATATGATAATTGAATTGTGCATTTTGCTTCCCGATAATTGCTCATTATTCACGCATTTCGATCAGAATGCCTGGCACTGCTATGGACACGTATGATAATGTGATTTTTTCATGGTCGTAGTCGGACAAGAAAACGGGGAAATATTTCAAGAAAATATTTGGCTGAAATATTTAAATATTTTCGTGGTTCAGTGCATTCACGTTATATTCATCGTGCGCAGCATTTTCACATCCCCAGCTTTGTCTCAGCAAAATCCAACCAATAATTATGCACGTCCGGTTAGAACTAGCTAACATCAGACTCTTCGGGGAATTTCGCCTTTGACCTTCCCTGAAGGTTCACTGGCTAACCAGAATGATACAATTGGGCATCACTAGATCTATCTCGTACACGCAATGCGCTGGTTTTTGCCATTCCACTCTACCTCAGTTAGGGGCGAAATGACGAGCGAGGAGGCGTGACAGCCATCCCCCCGACACAAATAGGCCGCGCACGCACCACCGGGCGTGTGACGTCACTGCACTCTGTCGTCGTCCCATGATGACCTGTTGACAGTGCGGGCCGGGCCGACAAAGGTCCAGTAATGCTGCCGTCGGCGGGGCTCACTGCGGCCGGCCGCCGCCTGCACACCGACTCCGACTAATTGCAATCGACTGTCGTGAGCAACAAACGGTGCGGCGGCTTTGACGCGCCGTGATGAAAGGTCGATAGTCTTTGTGGGCTGTGCCGGCGGCGAACCCGCCCGGAAGCGCCGGCCGACTGACGCCTCGGACCGCGATATGTGGCGGCTCACGACTGCAACTGGACTCGGCTGAACTGGACTGGACTGCACTGGACTGGACCGCTGTGGCATTTTGACGTGGCAATGCCTGCATGTCATATTATGACGTCATCTAACAACTATTTTCTTGGTGACCATCCTCCTGAGATATTGACATCAAGTGCAATGCAACATTCGTAATAAATTCAATAAGTTCCAACGTACAATGCATATGTTCCGGCTGCATAGCTGCAGTTTATCTCGCGGAAGGCAGCTTAAGACGCCTTTGAGAGATCCTGTTCTACATAGTTCGCAACTGGCTATGGATAAAACGGGCCAGATATTCTGTGTTTGTGGCCGTGTCTGTTTTTGCGCCCGTCTTCGACTACAACACGCCACGCTCCCAGCGCCTGACCCGTCGGTCCTCCCGACCGGCCAAACCGGCGGGTGTGAGCGACTGCGTGCCTCGGCTGAGCGCACGTGATTGGGGCCTGACAGCTGACCTCGCCTGGGGCCAGACCCATTGGTGCCCCTCCCCTGTGGAATTCGGGGCGCATCTCACTGACTTTTTTCCCAGGTAGATCTGGACACAGAGCTGACTTGTCTACGCTGCGAACGCTCGACAGACGAGGATGGTGAAGTTCTGTGATTGTTGGCATTTTAGACGCGTGCATTTGCAAGTGGCGTGGTGCTCTTGTTCGGCGTGCTCAGTACAATGTCGATCGTTGTCATGTTACTCCAGGTTCGCGGCACTCGCACTGGTGTGGTGGGCTAGACTGGACTGAGGGAATTGCTCTCTACTCCACATCGCACTTCTCACCGCCTCACCTTCTCACCGCCTCTCACCAACTCACGCCGCTGTGCCGTTGGCCGTCTGCCAGCAAGCATTCAAAACAGCTTCTTCCGCTTCAAGTTTGAAAACTTGTCGGTAGCATTGACCTGGGCGGCGCGCCAAAGTGGCCAGCCAGCCTGACGGCTATGTGGGCCGGACAGTCGGGGGTGACTCGGCCTGGCAGGCGGGGCTCTACCGGGTATATAATGCGGGGCTCTATCGTCAAAGTCACCGGTCTGACGGCTATGTGGGCCGGACAGTCGGGGGTGACTCGGCCTGGCAGGCGGGGCTCTACCGGGTATATAATGCGGGGCTCTACCGTCAAAGTCACCGGTCTGACGGCTATGTGGGCCGGACAGTCGGGGGTGACTCGGCCTGGCAGGCGGGGCTCTACCGGGTATATAATGCGGGGCTCTATCGTCAAAGTCACCGGTCTGACGGCTATGTGGGCCGGATAGTCGGGGGGTGACTCGGCCTGGCAGGCGGGGCTCTACCGGGTATATAATGAAGGGCTCTACCGTCAAAGTCACCGGTCTGACGGCTATGTGGGCCGGATAGTCGGGGGTGACTCGGCCTGGCAGGCGGGGCTCTACCGGGTATATAATGCGGGGCTCTACCGTCAAAGTCACCGGTCTGACGGCTATGTGGGCCGGACAGTCGGGGGTGACTCGGCCTGGCAGGCGGGGCTCTACCGGGTATATAATGCGGGGCTCTATCGTCAAAGTCACCGGTCTGACGGCTATGTGGGCCGGACAGTCGGGGGTGACTCGGCCTGGCAGGCGGGGCTCTACCGGGTATATAATGCAGGGGCTCTATCGTCAAAGTCACCGGTCTGACGGCTATGTGGGCCGGATAGTCGGGGGTGACTCGGCCTGGCAGGCGGGGCTCTACCGGGTATATAATGCGGGGCTCTATCGTCAAAGTCACCGGTCTGACGGCTATGTGGGCCGGACAGTCGGGGGTGACTCGGCCTGGCAGGCGGGGCTCTACCGGGTATATAATGCGGGGCTCTATCGTCAAAGTCACCGGTCTGACGGCTATGTGGGCCGGATAGTCGGGGGTGACTCGGCCTGGCAGGCGGGGCTCTACCGGGTATATAATGCGGGGCTCTATCGTCAAAGTCACCGGTCTGACGGCTATGTGGGCCGGACAGTCGGGGGTGACTCGGCCTGGCAGGCGGGGCTCTACCGGGTATATAATGCGGGGCTCTATCGTCAAAGTCACCGGTCTGACGGCTATGTGGGCCGGACAGTCGGGGGTGACTCGGCCTGGCAGGCGGGGCTCTACCGGGTATATAATGGGCTCTACCGTCAAAGTCACCGGTCTGACGGCTATGTGGGCCGGACAGTCGGGGGTGACTCGGCCTGGCAGGCGGGGCTCTACCGGGTATATAATGCGGGGCTCTACCGTCAAAGTCACCGGTCTGACGGCTATGTGGGCCGGACAGTCGGGGGTGACTCGGCCTGGCAGGCGGGGCTCTACCGGGTATATAATGCGGGGCTCTATCGTCAAAGTCACCGGTCTGACGGCTATGTGGGCCGGACAGTCGGGGGTGACTCGGCCTGGCAGGCGGGGCTCTACCGGGTATATAATGAAGGGCTCTACCGTCAAAGTCACCGGTCTGACGGCTATGTGGGCCGGACAGTCGGGGGTGACTCGGCCTGGCAGGCGGGGCTCTACCGGGTATATAATGCGGGGCTCTATCGTCAAAGTCACCGGTCTGACGGCTATGTGGGCCGGACAGTCGGGGGTGACTCGGCCTGGCAGGCGGGGCTCTACCGGGTATATAATGCGGGGCTCTATCGTCAAAGTCACCGGTCTGACGGCTATGTGGGCCGGATAGTCGGGGGTGACTCGGCCTGGCAGGCGGGGCTCTACCGGGTATATAATGCGGGGCTCTATCGTCAAAGTCACCGGTCTGACGGCTATGTGGGCCGGACAGTCGGGGGTGACTCGGCCTGGCAGGCGGGGCTCTACCGGGTATATAATGAAGGGCTCTATCGTCAAAGTCACCGGTCTGACGGCTATGTGGGCCGGACAGTCGGGGGTGACTCGGCCTGGCAGGCGGGGCTCTACCGGGTATATAATGCGGGGCTCTATCGTCAAAGTCACCGGTCTGACGGCTATGGGCCGGACAGTCGGGGTGACTCGGCCTGGCAGGCGGGGCTCTACCGGGTATATAATGCGGGGCTCTATCGTCAAAGTCACCGGTCTGACGGCTATGTGGGCCGGACAGTCGGGGTGACTCGGCCTGGCAGGCGGGGCTCTACCGGGTATATAATGCGGGGCTCTATCGTCAAAGTCACCGGTCGACGGCTATGTGGGCCGGATAGTCGGGGTGACTCGGCCTGGCAGGCGGGCTCTACCGGGTATATAATGCGGGGCTCTATCGTCAAAGTCACCGGTCTGACGGCTATGTGGGCCGGAAGTCGGGGTGACTCGGCCTGGCAGGCGGGGCTCTACCGGGTATATAATGCGGGGCTCTATCGTCAAAGTCACCGGTCTGACGGCTATGTGGGCCGGACAGTCGGGGGTGACTCGGCCTGGCAGGCGGGGCTCTACCGGGTATATAATGCGGGGCTCTATCGTCAAAGTCACCGGTCTGACGGCTATGTGGGCCGGACAGTCGGGGTGACTCGGCCTGGCAGGCGGGGCTCTACCGGGTATATAATGCGGGGCTCTACCGTCAAAGTCACCGGTCTGACGGCTATGTGGGCCGGACAGTCGGGGTGGGTGGGGTGACTCGACCAGCCAGGCCCCACCGGGTATGTGATGGCCGCCAAATGTGAGAGGTGCGTCGCCAACATACTCCATACAGAGATGACGTCCTTTTCCGCCACCCACCTGGCACATCCCACCGGTGAGGCCACTCATCCAATCTCCCCCCGCCCCCTCGGCAGGTTCCAGAGATGGACCACCCTGACCCCGTCCTCCCCAACAGCTCTCCCGAGAAGACCACCATGCCCCGCCCACCCCATCTTCGAGAGATCCCACGCATGCGACCACCCTGCTCCCCGCCCGTCCCCTCTCGGCAGACCCCCGCCCCTAACCATCCGCTCTCCTCTCGCACCATTGCCTCGGTCAGTGGCTTTCAAGGAGGCCATAATGATCCATTCAGTCGGCGTCACCTCCGCCGACGGTCCATCATCAGTGGAGCACAATGCGGCCATCTCACACGCGTGACACGACTGCGGTTGGCCCGGTAGTCCGGGTGGGGGGAGAACACGGTGGTTGGAGGGGAGCTGCTCCAGATAATGGCCCGACGCCGGCTGTTTTGGAAAAGGTGCCAGTGTTTGCATAACAGAGCATTGTGACGTTCGATTTGCTTGAACCATCGCTGGCTGGCGGCGAGGAACAGCAGGCGAGTGGCGAGGGTTTTCAGCTGTCCCTCGGCACGACCCTGCGTCATCCGACCCCTTTCTCGATACCGGCGGAATTTTAGCACTATAAAGCATGCCACATATCACCACGTCCACGTGAAAGTGTGCGAAGGACAGCCAGATCATTTCCATTTAATCGATGGATTCTTTTGGAGGCCTTTGTCTGAGCGCATTGGCTGTTTTGGCTGCTACTTCCCCGGAAGGCTAATGACCTTTACGCTTAATCGAGCCCGCACACTGAATTAAACGTCATGAATTATTCCACTGCCACCTCTCACGAACACTTCACGCGGCTGACAAATAATCACGCAAACAAATGGAAATACAACCATTTGTTGCGTGGCTGGAGGTAATAACCATCGATTTGTGAATTGCAACAGGATGGAAGAAGTGACAATGCAAAAATGGCTCGAGTTTTCAATTTGTTGGAATAAGACGTTTGTTGTGAACCAACATCATATTTGTTGTGTGAAACAAAAAATTGTTCGTTGTGAAATAATTACGTAGATGACCTGACCTGACCTAGTCTTAGCTCCAGCCATCTAAAACTGACATTGAGCTCATCGTGCTCACTGACCGTGTTTCCGGAATGAAATATAATCGAAACACGCATATATCGTCCTTGATTTTACTGATATCTCCGTTATAGTTAATCGACGGAAATATTTGGTCTTATCCCGATACATCCGTGAAATAACTAAATAATGAGATACGAAAAGCAATCAGATGTGCATGTGATAATTAACAAAAGCCGAACGAGCGAACAAATAAATAAATGCACACATAAATAAAGATATTTACATGCATGCATGCCTGCGTTCAGGGGTGTTGTTTTATATACTTTTGAGGGGGAAATTTCCCCCTCAATGTTGGTTTTGGCCCCTCCAATAATTTGAACTTTTATCATAAGACCCTACGGAGTGTGCCCCCAATCCATTTGGGGCTGCCCATTGCCTTCATGAATTTCCCTCCACCCCCAAATAAATTGTATCAATCAATATCCGCGCATGCATTTATAAAAGAAACATCTGAGACAAAATATACTTCACGGGGAGATATTTGCAAATAGCGTCATAACGCACACCGGACATCGATATCATGAAACTTCGAGGACGCCATTGTCGTCATGATTTGAAACCGTGAAACCTCGAAAGTGTCCAATGGGTTTGTATCGGTGCGAACGAGTTAACAACTAGCTCTGCTGTATAATTAATAGCTGCCACCAATGGTTTTTCGGCTCCAATTGAGCTTGCGCAGTCGTATTCTGCCAATTACAATAGGGATGGCACATAAAATGATAGAGAAGAACCTGACTGATCAGCCGACATCACCACACGGTGGCAGGATGGCCAAACTCACACACACACACACACCTGACTGACGTCTGGTATGATTGGGTGCGCTTCCCCACGTCCCGCAGTGTATACCTGCGGCACTCCTCGCTCGTGTTATGATGCCCAACTGTTGCTGCTTGACACATTTACATGTAAGCTCCATCGCCACTAAATTGCAATCATTATCAGTCATTTCGGTGTTACATTTCTCAGAGCATGTTACGTGCTTTCACTGCTAAACAGTACTTATCCGACCGCGTTGCACGGGCAGGTTCTGCTTAAAAGGCCGATTTGGCATGGCCGTCCGTCCCCGTGTTTTGTCCGGCGACCCTAAATCGCCTACTTAGTGGGCGGTCATCGGTTTCCCAGCCGTTTCAGCGTGTCCTGTCTTCCGAAACAAATCTGCGGTTCTTGCCGCGGGCGGCTGAAGAAGACGCGATAAAAACCGCAGCCACTCGGAGGCCATCTGTCACGCGGGCTGGACGAACCGGGAAGGCCGGCTGTCGAACCGCGGCGCAGCTGGGAACAGGTACAGGCCACAGCGCTGCCGTGCCGCCAGCTCGCGGGTCACGCCAGCTGACGGTGTGACGTCACACTCCGACCGCCGGAGTGTGGGTGTGAGTGGCACAGCGGCCGGCCCTCCGACAAGAGGAACGGCGACTGGGAGCCAAGTGACAGAATTGGTGCAGGACCGGCCTCACGACGCCGGGAGGCTTTTTGTGCGGTCATTAGAGGCGATTCAGAGCCATTACGTACGGGGTCGCAGAGAGAGGGGCTATTCTTCAGGGATGGCGTCAGAGGCATGAATCTTCCACTCGACTGCTAATTCGAAAATAGGTGCAAGACGAGACCTTTTCGCCGATGCAAGGTGTACACAAAGATACATATACGAAGGTATGCTGTTTGCTGCCTTATTGGCAAATTAAACAGATACACACACACACACATACACACACACACACACACACATACACACACACACACACACACACACACACATATATATATATATATAAAAAGGTGTGTGGATATATATATAAATATATACACACACATATATATATATATATATATATATAAAATATATATATATATATATATAATGATGGGGGGTGTGTGTGTGTGTGTGTGTGTGTGCCAGAGAACACAGAGAAATGGGAGCATAACTTTATTAGCAACGTTTTGGCTCACGCCTTTCTCATGCTACCGATGATTTACAGGCATGGGTACATTTAGCACCTGTCATTTTTCTTCAAACACAGGTCAAGTGGACATAAATTATACAGCACTTTGCATGCGTTGACACCGAATAAACCAAATAGTGAAAAACAGTAAATTGGAAACGACCAAATAAGTACGACAGTGATGTTTAACCTATCCTTTTTCAACATGTTCAGCAATCAGTTCCGCTACAACACTTGCAATTTTGAAACTACCGGAAACACCATTGATATTCTCACGTGTGGCAATATACGCGGATTCCACCGTCTTCCGACACCCCTTCCCAAGTCCACCACTAAGAACAGATGCTCCTTTCCAGTTTGGGAGATGGCCTTCTTCATCGGCATGCGCCACCATAGCATTAGAAAGTCTATGGTATCTGAGGTCTGAACGATGTTCCCCAATTCTAGCTACTATCCCCCCGCCCCGTTTCCCCATAGTAACTTTTCCACATCATCCTGCGCAAGGAAGTTTGTAGACTATTCTTTTTTCGTTCACGTTGCGGACCCCTTTCTTGACTATGTCTTTGATTTTGACCCCTGCTGAGAGACTGATGTTAATTTTGTCTTTTGTGAATCGGGAGATGGTGACTGCTCCCTGTGATTCCGGTACTGATATGCACCTTCTTGTCAAAACTCGTTGCTTGGGCTTTTTCATGCACATCACCTTTTCCGCTTTTTGGCGCAACTTCACTATCAGACCCTTTGGATATTTCAGCAACTTGAAAGACTCCTTGATGAAGGACAACTCTTCTGCGAGGCACTCAGGACTGCAGGACTATAAGCCCTTAAGAAAAAACCCATTAGGACCACTGTTTTTGTTTCATTGCTGTGACCCCAGAAGTAGTGCTATATATATATATATATCCCTTAACACCAAATGGCAAATGTGCTTAGATGCTGCGAGTTCCAATGATGTTTATAGCTTACGTACGTAATGATGTTTGGAGCTCCGGGAAAAGTTCGAAGCATAACTATTTGCAAAACGAATCAGCCAAGCTGTTTTTATCGAAAAAAAATCCGTTGGTCGATGCCCCAGTGGTTGGCGCGTTATCTCGCAACAGCAAGGTCACGAGCTGAAATCTGGCGCGATCTGTGATTTCGGCCTGGCTGGCTTCTTCACGAGCATTCATCGTGACAGTCAAGAATGGCAACGCTGCATAGTCGACGCAGCTGCACTGAGAATCGTCTTCTTGGACATGGACATCAGTTTTCACGACCTCCGACAGACTTGTACCCGGTATAATCGTCATCAGCATGCCCGTATTGAAGCGTTCCAGCGCTGAATGCGTTCATGGATGTCTTTGAACTGCTCGACCCGGACGCCTATTGCTAAGTGCAGGTCTGGCCGCGGTAGAGGCTGCGATTGAGCAGGCCTCCGTGACGCATGGTTAGCGCCTGCAAAAACAGCCGCAGCATGCAACGGTGAAAACAAACCAGCCCGCCGCCAGAGCGGCATTTGCGGCGTCCCGCGGCGTGTGCGCCGTTTTTGCCGGCACGCTGATGGAACGCGCCGCGGCGCCTGCTGGAGTGGTATAACACCGCGGCGCCTGCTGGAGTGGTATAACACCGCGGCGCCTGCTGGAGTGGTATAACATCGCGGTGCCTGCTGGAGTAGTATAACACCTCGGCGCCTGCTGGAGTAGTATCACACCGCGGCGCCTCCCGCCTCCTCCCGCCACGGTACAGCTCCTGCCGCGTCTGCAACTCGGCGCACCTCACAGGCGCGGTACAGCTCAGTCTGCAACTGGGCGCACCTCACAGGCACGGTACAGCTCCCACCGCGTCTGCAACTCGGCGCAAAAATGCATGGTATACATTTATATCTGTTTGGCAGAGCTGCAACGGGTGCGGTCGCCGGCTTTGTCTCAGGCTGGCCAGATCAGCGGCCGGATCAGCTTCGGAGAGAGTCGGTGAGGGCAGGACCTCTGACGTGGTGCTGGTCGTTGGGAGAGGGGAGGGTAAGGAAGAAATATCGTGGATTTTGTATCTCCAAGTATGCTGCAGCGCTCCCATATGGCATATAGGATACATACACCGTTTCGCTTGCAAATATAATCAGTCCCATCGTGCGTGTTTAGATAGTGGGCACCATTTTTGCATGATCGATAAAACCTTAATTTCAATTTACTATTGAAGTCCCGGTCGAAGCCATGCATGTGAGCAAAATACACTTTGACTTGGATCGCGTTCTGTGAAGTACTGGGCATCGACGGTGAATGCGCTGTAACTGAACATATCTTTCAGAACGAAATATACGGTTGAGGTCACAGGAAAAGTAATAATACGTCACCAAATCTGTTAGATATCTGGCAAGCCCGTTAGCGCAAGCAGTGGGGCATTTACTGACTGGCATGGACTCGCGACCCGGTGTCATTGGTTAAAGCGGAAGCTGAATTATGAGGCTAAGCGATAAATTGTGAGAAACTGAAGCCGCGCCCAGCTAGATCTATTGGTGTAAGTTGATTAATGGTGGGGAAGAGCTGTAGAAACAACACCCAAAGCATTTCATTTCTGAAATAAAAAGCTCAGAGCATCCTGGACTTCCTACGTTTCAGAGGCACTGTGGCACGCCATGGCCATTTCCTGCCCCACCGTTATCTTGTGTGAATCCTGAACAGGCGGCCATGCGTCCGCCGCGCCATTGTTTGTAATTGGAGTGGTGAGCGGATCGAGCTGGGTTATTTGGATGCCGGAGGTACCCCACGGTGATATTTCATGGCGTAATTTCAGACCTCCAGTGTGGCACCGGTTCTGTTCGACGCCCAGGAATGCCGTGGCCGAGCAGAAGACCGAGCTACATCACAATTGTGGCAATGCAGATGGACGTGGGCCGCACCAGGTGGCGAGTACTAGGCAGCATTCTGCCGGAACCAGCGCTTTGAATACCATACGGAACACGATGTAGATGCAAACATTGGGGGGGGGAGTTTCATTTATTTGTTAACTATTTCTATGCCTTCAAGTATCACTTGGGACCCTTCTGCAAGCTGGGTGATAGGGGGTGTATATCATGTTTTGAGTCCAGAGCATCTACGCCGTAAACCGCAAATAAATCAGCGACTCTGGCTACTTACAGTGCGAACACATTGCTGTTGCAATATTGCTCCACTGTGTGGGATGCAGTCGCCAGATGTTACCTCGTTCGCATCGAGATAATCCAACACAAATTTCTGATGTGATTCCAAAAAACAACTCAAGTGACTTTCAGCCTTCATGATACATTTTTACTTAGCTGCTTTAAGCTTTCGTCCCCCAAGCCAGATGTGCAAACAGTGATCTTTATTTATGTGCAAGGTTGCAAGTGATTCTCCCGGCTCCTCATACCTTATACAATGTACGGTGGTGCCGGCTACTTGTGCCACCCAGACTACCGAGGATAGCTGGAAGGATGGTATGGTATGTTCCCTTTGCCAGGGTGTGTCCTGCGATCTGGTAATATTTACTGGCAGCGCATTGGTGAAATATGTGATCTAAGTTGTATATTGTTGTCATCCGTGGCTTCAGGTGAATCATCTCCTCTCTCCATCTCCCCTTAACTCTAGCTTTATCTTCTCTAATCTTCCTTATTATCTGTGTCTTTATCCATGCTCTCTATTCCAAGGTCTCCATTGCTTTATCTATACGTTTTTATCACGTGGTAAATCTATGATAGGCAGCAAGAAATTGATGTATGGCCATCATTTGGCTGTATTCTAAGCTACACATTCGTAGTCCAGAACCATTATATTTGTGGGTGATTTATCGATTGGAACCACCCAACTAGAACGGCCAGGTATCCGAGGTCGCCTCCTATACGTACCTCCCTTCTGACAAAAGGATCTCCTACTCAGTGCATTCCGGAATACCGTAATGGTGCTGAACCATGGGCAGTAATAGCATGCTCTCGGTTGGCCCATTGTTTACCGAACGTGCCGTGATGGCTCAACAGTGGACTCAGCACAAACATGCAATAAGAACCACATACCTGCGGTAGTGCTCGCTAGGGGTCAGATATCAGCATGTCAAGCAATTCCAAGCTCAGGCAATCGGCGCCTGACTCCATGTCCGCGTGGCCGAGCTCCTGCTGTGTCCGCAGCAACCGCGGGCGCTCTGCAACCCGCGTATCTACCCTCTGACCACAGTCTGACCTGCACACCCTTGGCCGATAGGACAGCAAGGAGGCTGAGGAGCCCAAGGCACTGGGAGACACGCACCATAGCATTGACGCAGCGCCGAGTGCTGTTGTGAGTTGCACTGATTGATGGGGCCGTCCGCGGGCTCTGGGAGAACCTGGGAGACACGCACCAAATCACAAGTGGGCACTGAGGCCGCTCTGAGAACCTGGGAGACACGCACCACAGCAGTCACACAGCGCAGAGTGCTGTTGTGAGTTGCACTGATTGATGGGGCCGTCCGCGGGCTCTGGGAAAACCTGGGAGACACGCACCACAGCAGTGACGCAGCGCCGAGTGCTGTTGTGAGTTGCACTGAGTGATGAGTCTGTCCGCGGGCAGACAGGGAAGTGCTCAATGTCCTGCACCTGGCTGACGGTGGGGCAGCGCGCAGTTAATCTAACGAGCGAGGTCGCTGCTTTTTACGCTCTTTCTCTATTGCTGTGTCCAAGAGCGTCAGAACCGATTTGTCTATGCACAAACAACTAGTGTCCGTTTCGGTGCCCAGTCCGCCCTTGTCTGTGGCAGATTTGAGTTGCCTGGGAAGCTGGTGTTGTCTCGAATAGAGCAAGAGTGTCGTCACACAAGTGGTTTACAACACCAACAACACAACAGCGAGGAGGCGATTGGTAGTAGCTGCATAGCGCGGGCTATGGAGCTGCATAGCGCGGGCTATGCATTGGTCCATTAAATCAATTGTGGATCAATGCTAGGTAGTTATTTAGGCTTTAGGGTGCATCGACGTCATTTGTTACATAGCGCCCAATTGGGGACCAATGCATACATTTGGTATGAAATTAACCCCATCATTGATGGGGAGGGGAGGAGGAGAGTCCATGGGATCCCATGTTGAGCTCAGAAACATTGCGACCCGGGAACAAACGAACCATTGAGGGAGCAACGGGCCACCCAAACGCATATAATTCCACATCCTTGCTAAATGGTATATATGCAAAAACGCGTCACAGAGACGTAGCGCACATGCAATAACTTCACAGACAAGATTGATTTCATGTCGCAACGAAAAGACATGTTTCAGAATGCCGCCTCTTACTTCCTTAACAGGCATGAGGAAATGACAGCCTCCATTCAGAAATAATCTTCTAACGTCACCTGTCAGCCCGATACAAATCTGCCCAATTTCACACATCACTCGCTCAATGGGCGCACACGTGCAGCCGACGGTATCGTCGTCTCTGCTGTGAAACCAAATCGGTTCCACAGCTGCGAGGCAACAAGCGGACGAATTTGCCAAATTGCGAAGCCCGTCGCCCCAGATCCGAACGCCGAACTTCTAAATCACATGTCAGCTGCAGCTTAAGCGCTCCAGCAGAAGGGCGGGGGCGCCGGTGGGCAGTGCAGATCGCCGTTTGTAGACGGTACAGCTCCTATGGCAGTCGACCGACCGCCGTGTACAGACGGTGCAGCCAAATAACAGTCAGCTGATCACCATTTGCAGACGGTGCAGCCAGATAACAGTCGGTCGGTCGTCGTGCACAGACGGAAGAGTCTGATGATAGCCTGCTGATGGCCGTGTACAGACGGTAGAACCGAATGACAGTCAGCCGACCACCGTTTGCAGACGGTATAGTCCGATAGCAGTCTGCAGGCCACCATGTACAGACGGTGCAGCCAAATAACAGTCGGCTGATCATCGTTTGCAGACGGTACAGCCAGACAGCAGTCGGCCGGCCGCCGTTTGCAGACGGTACACTCCGACGACAGTCGGCCGGCCGTTGTTTGCAGACGGTACAGCCAAACAGCAGTCGGCCGGCCGCCGTTTGCAGACGGTACACTCCGACGACAGTCGGCCGGCCGTTGTTTGCAGACGGTACAGCCAAACAGCAGTCGGCCGGCCGTTGTTTGCAGACGGTACAGCCAAACAGCAGTCGGCCGGCCGCCGTTTGCAGACGGTACAGCCAAACAGCAGTCGGCCGGCCGCCGTTTGCAGACGGTACAGTCCAATTACAGTCGGAGATATGCGACACCCTGCGTTGAAGTCGCCGAGCGCCACTATCTCTCGAAAGGACTGCAACGCCAAGACTGATATATGACGTGAAAACCAAACGATATATTGTCAATCTATTTGACTTGTGACATCGGTTCCCTCGGCCTACTGTGCTATCGCTTGCACCTGTGTTATTTCCCCCCTCCCCCCGGTTTGGAGACGAACGGGTTATCTTTGAAATAAGGTCCGGGGCGTAATAACGATTTTGAAGTGTGGTGGTGGTGGTGGTGGGGGGGGGACTATTGACGGCAGATCCAATGGGGACATTCTAAACCCCCCATCAAAAACGATGTATTTGATCCACAACAAATCGCACAAAGGATAATTTTCTATAAATCTTCACACAATGTATGATACAAATATTATTTTTAACCACCTCTTCCACGTTAGCCTGATCAGTTTTTGAAACTCAAATATTTTTCTTGGTACTCCTCTTCTGGCAACCGAGTTGGCCCCACCCAGACTGACCTTCTCGATTCGTCCTAGGCTCCTGGCCAATATCCTCGCTACAAAATGTGCTGTGCGAGCTGGGTGGGCGACAGGAGCTAGCGGCGGCGCCGGACCACTGCGGGTGCATCGTGCTGCGGCACCGTTCGCGCGCCTGCGACTGCTGGCCGGCGGGCCACCGGTGTCTGTCGCCTGCGACTGCTGGCCGGCGGGCCACCGGTGTCTGTCGCCTGCGACTGCTGGCCGGCGGGCCACCGGTGTCTGTCGCCTGCGACTGCTGGCCGGCGGGCCACCGGTGTCTGTCGCCTGCGACTGCTGGCCGGCGGGCCACCGGTGTCCGTCGCCTGCGACTGCTGGCCGGCGGGCCACCGGTGTCTGTCGCCCGCGACTGCTGGCCGGCGGGCCACCAGTGTCCGTTGCCTGCGCGGCCGTGGCGACAACCAACCACTTCCCCACTCTTTGCTCTTGATATTTTCGCCATATGTGACATCGTGGCACTGATTCTAAAGTAAACTGCGTGGTATTTTTTTTATTATTTCCCATTATTATTTATAATATGGGACACGACGACTTCATTCCAGTCTACACACTTCCACCCAGTCTCTGTCAAAATCTGCTATTTTGTTATCCGATATCGCAATTATGTCTTCTGGACACATATCCCTTAACCAAGTTATTCTGAAACTGTAATATGACGTAGTGACCCAATCCTCAGACATCGTAGATTAAGCCTCGTCGGCACCTGTTATCGCATGCAATACATTCGTAGGAATGTTCCACTACAGGGAAAAGAAAAAGTTATCAAATGAATTTGGGAGGGTCGATAAGCCGAGCGGCATGCTATGCTTTAGAAACAGGAGAGCGAAGCTCCTGACCATGTCTTTGCTTTCCAGAAGAAGTTCTCGTAGATCACATCGCCTTCCCCCAACTGGGAGAAACTATTATTCGAGCTCAATCTCTTGGTCATTCAAAATATGCATGCATGATTTTCCTACACCATTTCAGCAAAAGTTGTCATCTCACATACGACAAAAAATATCCACACCCAATATCTCTCACAGCACTCCGTCAGTCAGCCCTTTAGGGTTGCTGGTGGATGAGCAGGTATGAGATGCTACACTTCTAAAAGCCCACGTTTCTACACCCCTGCCCATTACGCACGACGTAGTTAGCTCAGATCAATCACGTGTGTGTCACAACAGCGGCTGTAATAACTGGCAAGGCTGAACGGCATCAGCGTCAACTGTTGGAAGTAGCCCGTTGCTCAACAGCCACGATCACTTGACGGCGGACTCACACGTCCAGTACCTGTCATCACATGCAGAACACGTGGAGCCCGGCACTGTGTGTGCCGCTCCATTTCAACACAAATCGTGCTGACTGGCCTCCGGTCACGTGACAGCCATACCAGCCCGCCGTGGCTGGCCGTCAGCAACGCACCACGCCCGGCAAAAGCGCGAGTCAGCACCTCCACGCAGTTCGGACGGCATTGCCGACTTTACAGCGGCGGTTCTACAGCTCCTCCGAGACTGAGGCGGGCTGGGCACGCAGCGAGGGCGACCACCGGCGTGGTCGACTAGCCGAGCGTGGATAATTCGAGTGCGGCTGGCGGCGGCCGGCCGGATGTTCCGGGGGTTGATGACGACACGGCGCAGCTGCCGACGGCAGCAGTTGGAGTCGTTGCAGAGCTGACCGTTAGACACCTGCCGTCACACTGACTGACGGGTGTGCTCCTGACGGTGTGCTTCTGACGGGAATACTCCTGACGGGTGTGCTCCTGACGGGTGTGCTCCTGACGGGTGTGCTCCTGACGGGTGTGCTCCTGACGGGTATGCTCCTGACGGGTGTGCTCCTGACGGGTGTGCTCCGGACAGGTGTGCTTCTGACGGGTGTGCTCCTGATGGGTGTGTTCCTGACGGGTGTGCTCCTGACGCGTGTGCCCCTGACGAGTGTGCCCCCGGCGGGTGTGCTCCTGACGAGTGTTCCCATGATGAGTGTTCCCCTAACGGGTGTCTCCCTCCCTGATAGGTGCTAACCTGACGGGTGTTCCCCTGACGGGTGTGCTCCTGACGGGTGTTCCTCTGACGGGTGTTTCCCTGACGAGTGTTCCCCTGACGGGTTTGCTCCTGATGAGTGTTTCCCTGACGGGTGTTCCCCTGACTGGTGTGTCCATGACGGGTGTGTCCATGACGGGTGTGTCCATGACGGGTGTGTCCCTGACGGGTGTGTTTCGGACGGGTGTGTCCGTGACGGGCGTGTCCCTGATGAGTGACCTCGTCGTGACCGCTGAGCCCGCAGCGAGGCGGGCCACATGCGCCGGAGCAAGCGGCGCATGTGGCCATCGCAGCGACACGTGAAGCCATCGCAGAGCAGCTGACAAAACATCTACATACCGCGAGCTTCAGTGCATACTGGACGAGAATTGATGCAAGCGTTAGCCGTAAAGTTTTTAACTTTAACTTGCAAACAAAAATATTGGTGATCCCTCTCATTCTCGTACCCACATACCAGTCTATCTTCTATTCTTTCTCTGTCTATCTCTCTCCCTTCCCTCTCCGTTCTCCTTCCCTCTCTATGTTTTTCTCTTCTCTCTCTCTCTCTCTCTCTCTCTCTCTCTCTCTCTCTCTCTCTCTCTCTCTCTCTCTCTCTCTCTCTCTCTCTCTCTCTCTCTCTCTCTCTCTCTCTCTCTCTCTCTCTCTCTCTCTCTCTCTCTCTCTCTCTCTCTCTCTCTCTCTCTCTCTCTCTCTCTCTCTATCTATCTCTCTCTCTCTCTCTCTCTCTCTCCACTATCTCTCTCTCTCTCTCTCTCTCTCTCTCTCTCTCTCTCTCTCTCTCTCTATCTCTCTCTATTATTCTCTCTCTTGACGTGCACACCTACATGTGTGCGTTTCGTCAGTGGGCAGAACTGAGTGGCTCTCTGTCTTTTGGCCCCCGCAGCCACTCGCGGCTTCAAAGAGCAGGTACCGCTCATTACTTGGCTCGTCTGAAAGGTCAGCTGGCATCTGGCCAAAGAGCGCCACAGTGAGATCCAGACCGTGGGCATTGACAGCACTTTAAACCCGCGGCACACAATGCTCGGTCAAGTTTTGATTGTCGCGTGTTTGCTAAAGCCCGGGTTTAATCGAGGGACTGTGTTTAGCGTTGGAAGAGGCCGATGCCCACGCTGGCACAATGCAGAATGCATGAGGTCTGCACATCGTACACCGCGATGCACTGCATTTAGATAGCATAGTTGGCAACATTTGGCTGAACAATCTATTATTTGAATCAAATTAAGATATGCAGGGATGTTATTCATGTATGTAATTCAGGTATTGATATATATCTATATATAAAATGTTTTTCATTCAAAATGTAGATGTTAGATGAAATTGATAAACAGTAGATATGGCTGGAGATTTCAGGTGGGTCGGGAGGTGGGGGGCAGGGGGTAGGGGGTCTGGACCCCTTGGTTTGATGTCCTGTTAATGTTAGGTTGTCATTTCCTCATTCAATCTGAAAATATGTCTTGTAAATAAGGACTTGAACCCCTGGCTTTGTGACAGATCTCCATCCCTGCCAGTAGAGCTATATACATGATGAAATCTGCACCATGACTGTTCTGTTGGAGCTCAAAGTTTCACTATATTTCGTAGGATCTTCAGCAGGAGAACACAATAAAACAAAAAGCGATACAAAAGCACTAGGTTTCACAACATTCATACAGTGACTTGAAAAACACACGGATGACAGACAAAACACGATCAGTTTCATCCCTTCCTCTCTCCCGACAGTGAAAACCTATTGTACGGTTTTAACCGAGAAGATGAGAGCATAGTATTTAGATTATGTTGCAGATGCAAAGCCACAATCATACGAAGGTCGAGGGCCGAATTTCATCTGAACAAGCATGAAACATCGTGAATTGTGAAGCGAGTATCGCAAACAAATGAATAATCCCTGACTGGTGATGGGTCACCCACCCGGGCCCCGACTCGTCACCAGCCAGGGATCACTCAGTTGCGTGTTATACACGCTTCATCATTGATTATTTTTCCACCTTGTCTAGATGCAATTCGGCCCTCGATCTCCATAACATGAAGTTGTTGTATATGCATCAACAGCGCCACAGCTTAAACATTATGGTCCGATCTTCCTGTTAAAACCGTGCAACGCGTTTCAGCTGGCTGGTAGGAGGTTGGGATCGAACTGATGGTGCTTTCCCTGCATCCGTGTGCTTTTCGAGTCACTGTATGAATGACGCGAAACCTTATGTTCTTGTATCGCCATTTGTTTACTGTTTTCTGCTCTTGAAGATGTTACGAAATATAGCGACACGTCCATCTTTGGCAATACAGCACTAATGCAGATGTTATGATACATTATATATATATATATATATATATATATATATATATATATATATATATATATATATATATATGTATATATATATATATATATATGTATATATATATATATATATATATATATATATATATGTATATACATATATATATATATACATATATATATACATATACATATATATATATATATATATATATATATATATATATATATATATATATATACATATATATATATATTATATGTATATACATATGAATATATATATATATATATATATATATATATATATATATATATATATATATATATATATATATATATATATATATATATATATATATATATATCATTCTCATTCTCACCTCAATATCCACATTCAGGTACCTTCAATTTCCACATTCTAATACTTTTTACTCAGATATTCAGATACTCAGATACTCACAATCTCTACATACTAAATCATTTTGTTTCAAAGTACTGTTAAGTACTTTGAGCCGGGTATGTAGTAAAGGAGTAGTAACGGAGGGAACGATTTCTTAGTGTTGGTTGATATTGTCCTCTGTGAGGTGCAGGGCACATGGAAAATATAAAAGAACTCGTGGGAGTTCAAAGAAGAAAGTCAGATTCGGTTAAGGCTGTTATTGCGAGCTGGCAAATACCATGGAGAAAGGTTAAAACGCTATAAAAACGCAGCGACGGGCTTCCGGGCTTTCAGTCATATTTTGGGCTGAGCTCCCGGATCAAATATTGGGAACCAGTATCGCATGCTATACCTAGGCAAAGAAACGATTTTGAAGCTGGTGAATGAAGAAGACAATCGTAAAAGCATGGGTGTTGTTTTGCATGCTTTTGAGGGGACAATGTCCCTTCCATTGTTGGCTTTGTCCCCCAATAATTTCGACTTTCAACATGAGATCCTATGGGATGTGCCGCTGAATCCCTTTGGTTCCGCCCATTTCCTCTATGCATTGTGATACCCCCTTCTCAATAATTTTTAGAAACCAATTTTTTTTTGTCATTGGCGACACCCTTGACGTGCCCGGAAATTGTGAGAAGTTGGCAGGGTCAGCCACCCAGCTGAAATTGTAGTACACACCAGGTTTGGCATGTCTCATTTCTACGTCGTATCATTATCTGGCTTAAGAACTGTTTTGCTAGCGAGTTCGTGAAATGTATTCAAACAGCAATCAAAATTGATGTCACCAAATGTTCTTCCTGGTCCCATGGGAAAATGAACACGAGAATGAAGAAGGCAACAACAATGGTCGTGGGACACTGCAGCCACACCCGGCTTCAAAATATGAGTCGAAATGCCATATCTTTGTGCGCGTGGTCCACAGCATTAGGCAGCCCCGGAAGCCATCTACAAACACAGATTCACAAGAGCATTAAGTGATTAAAGTAATTAGAAGCACATCGAGACGTGAGGAGGCGCGACTGAATGTTTACCAATGCGACGTCTTAACATAATATGGCCGTTGCTGAGTTAGCGGTTCGTCCACAGTTCACGTGGGTATGCGAGGCTCCGACGATGTGACACGGGCCGTCACAGCTGGACAGACGTGCCGACCTGGGGTTGACTGTCAGATGTGACACGGGCCGTCACACCTGGACAGACGTGACACAGGCCGTCACACCTGGACAGATGTGACACGGGCCGTCACACCTGGACAGATGTGACACGGGCCGTCACACCTGAACAGACGTGCCGTCCTGGCGCTGCCACCACTGTCGCCCGTGATCCACGGCGCTCCGATGTGACACGGGCCGTCACACCTGGACAGATGTGACACGGGCCGTCACACCTGGACAGATGTGACACGGGCCGTCACACCCGGACAGATGTGACACGGGCCGTCACACCCGGACAGATGTGACACGGGCCGTCACACCTGGACAGATGTGACACGGGCCGTCACACCTGGACAGACGTGACACGGGCCGTCACACCTGAACAGAAGTGCCGACCTGGGGCTGCCATCATTGTCGCTCGTGATCCACGGCGCTCCGATGTGACACGGATCGTCACACCCGGACAGATGTGACACGGGCCGTCACACCTGGACAGATGTGACACGGGCCGTCACACCTGGACAGATGTGACACGGGCCGTCACACCCGGACAGATGTGACACGGGCTCTCACACCTGGACAGATGTGACACGGGCCGTCACACCTAGACAGATGTGACACGGGCCGTCACACCCGGACAGATGTGACACGGGCCGTCACACCCGGACAGATGTGACACGGGCCGTCACACCCGGACAGATGTGACACGGGCCGTCACACCTGGACAGATGTGACACGGGCCGTCACACCTGGACAGATGTGACACGGGCCGTCACACCCGGACAGACGTGACACGGGCCGTCACACCTGAACAGATGTGACACGGGCCGTCACACCTGGACAGACGTGACACGGGCCGTCACACCTGAACAGATGTGACACGGGCCGTCACACCTGGACAGACGTGACACGGGCCGTCACACCCGAACAGATGTGACACGGGCCGTCACGCCAGGACAGATGTAACACGGGCCCTCACACCTGGACAGATGTGACACAGGCCGTCACACCCGGACAGACGTACCGACCTGGGGCTGCCACCACTGTCGCCCGTGATCCACGGCGCTCCGATGTGACACGGGCCGTCACACCTGGACAGACGTGCCGACCTGGGGCTGCCACCACTGTCGCCCGTGATCCACGGCGCTCCGATGTGACACGGTCCGATGCTCCGATGTGACACGGTCCGTCACAACTGGACAGATGTGACACGGGCCGTCACGCCAGGACAGATGTGACACGGGCCGTCACACCTGGACAGATGTGACACAGGCCGTCACACCCGGACAGACGTACCGACCTGGGGCTGCCACCACTGTCGCCCGTGATCCACGGCGCTCCGATGTGACACGGGCCGTCACACCTGGACAGATGTGACACGGGCCGTCACACCCGGACAGACGTGCCGACCTGGGGCTGCTACCATTGTCTCCCGTGATCCACTGCGTCAGCCCGGTCGCCCTCTAACTGGCCGGACGGCACGGGGTGGCGACAGATTAGTCGGCGTCCTCACGACTGGGGTGGCCTTCCAGCCCACCCAGACGAAGCCCAGCCGACTCTGCCGCCCGGACACAGTGGCAGCGTCGTGTCCAAACAGGACTACTCGACCGGTCAGGACGCGCCGTTATTACAGGCATGGATGTCGGAGTTTCGGACGAGTGATCAACTATGTTCATCAACAAGTGATGAGTGATCAACTAGGTTCTCAACATTACAGGGGTAATTTGGTCTGTCTCATGCCCCAGGCGTGGCAGTTAAGGTAAAACTGATTGCAGGTGTCAACAATGTGTCGTGGTCCGTTATTCAAGCATCAACAACGAGAAGAGAAGTTGAAACCGTTGGAAACTTCCGTGGGAAGTCCCAACTGATTTGGAAAGCTCTGCTTTTACCAGAAGCAAACATCTCTCCCGTTTTGTCAAAGCATACTGCATATTAAAAAATTTTGCCAGTCACTTTCCATAATATGACTTACACACAGCGGTCTTCAGGATTGCACAACATATTCCGTTTTAAAATCAGTGATACCTTATCAACTAGGGACATAGTGGAATTGCCAGCAAGCATTAGATCGTGTGATGGAGGCGCTCCACCTTTATTACTGGTCTACGGAACTGGTGCAGTACCGCTCCCCTCCGAGTTTAGACTGGACTTCTTCCCGTAGTCTGGACTTCTTCCCGTGTCCTGCATGTGGAGCACCGCTCCCCCTAACTCCACCCTCAGTTAATCCCTGTATGGACTCCTCCCCGTGCCCTGCAGGTGGAGCACCGCTCCCCTAACTCCACCCTCAGTTAATCCCTGTATGGACTCCTCCCCGTGCCCTGCAGGTGGAGCACCGCTCCCCCTAACTCCACCCTCAGTTAATCCCTGTATGGACTCCTTCCCGTGCCCTGCAGGTGGAGCACTGCTCTCCCAGCTCCACCCCCAGTTGATCCCTGTCTGGACTCCTCCCCATGTATTGTAGGTGGAGCACTGCTTAACACTAGCTTCACCCCCGATTAATCCCTGTCTGAACTCCCTCCCGGTGTCCTGGAAGAGTCTGTTGGTACGTCATGTAGCCAGGCAGGATGGAGAGATAATGATTATCACGGATTCTCAGTCGGAGGAAGGCATTGTCCAGATGTGACTCCGCATACACAACATAATTTGTTGGTTCTGTATCGTGAAGATCACGGTGGTGGAGCTCCAATAATCTCGTGCGTGAAGTAATCCAGGATCGGATGATTACATATATTCTTGGGGAAACCCAGCAGTGCTAATGTTTCTGAATTCGAAACACATCTGGGGCGGGGTGTTGGCCACCTGGGTCCCGCGTCAGCATCTGGACAGGATCGACCCCGAGCATTGGAGAGGAGCGGGCTCCTCAAAAAGAGATGCAAAAATTACACCACCAGACAATCACGTTCACAGGTCTCTCCAACGTACCGACGCGCAGGACCGGCGCGCGTATCAGAGGATTGTCGACAGCTTGTGCGGTACCTGTCGATCGGTTGAGATGCGCCTCGGCCGGGAACGCCGACAGCTGATGGCGCAGCTGCTGACTGCGGGCTCCCGAGAGATATCGCCCGGCTGTAATTCTGTCCCCTGCGAGATATAGCCGTGCAGCGGTCGGTCGTCCCAGCCACTGCCGGCGCCTTTGAAGCCGGCCCGGTCTGAAGACGGCGCCGGCGCCACGAGTTTGCGGTGAGCGCCGGCGACAGCGGCGGCAGCGCTGCAGTGAGGGCCGGCGCAGGTGGCCGCCTGCCTGGACTGGCGCCGACTGCGTGCAGTTGGTCCGCGGACTCCGACGGTGTGGTCTGCGCGGTGGCCCGGCGATGTGAGAGGGCGTGAAGGTGACACGATGTACGCCCTCCAGGCTGTGATTGCCGCGCTGCTGTGCGTGGCCGGCGCCGCTTCCGCGCCCTGCGAACGCGTGACGCCGGACGCGGCGCGCTGTCTCGTCACCACTTTGGACGCGGGCCCCGTGAACGTGTGGAACGCGTCGCAGCTGCGCCACCTGGAGATCGAGTGCTCCGACCCGTCGCACATCAGCCGCGACTTCGCTGTCGCGCTGGGCCGCGAATTCTCGGGTCTGCGGTCGCTCTCGGTGTGGCGGTGCGCGTTCGGTCGCCTGGGCCGTGGCGTGTTTCACCAACTGCGCGGTCTGGAGGTGCTCAGTCTACGCACGTTCAACCGCGAGTGGACGTCGGTGGAGATGCACCTCGAGCCGGGTTGCTTCGAGGGTCTCGGGTACCTCGAGACGCTGGACTTGGGCGAGAACAACATGTGGTCGCTGGAGCCGGACGTCTTCGGCAGTTTGGCATCGCTCAAGGTGCTCAACTTGACCGGCAACAGCTTCCAGGATCTGGCCGACCTGCAGGACGCGGGTGTCAGCGACGGTCTGCAGGTGCTGGACGTCTCCGCCAACGGCCTTCTGGAGCTGTCGTCGGCCGACCTGCGGAGCTTCTCCAGCCTGCGCGAGCTGTACGCCCACTCGAACGACATGGCGGTGATCAACGACGGCGCGCTGCGCGATCTGAAGAGGCTGGAGGTGCTGGATGTGTCGCATAACCGGCTGGTGGCGCTGCCGGCCATGATGCTCAACGAGACGCGCCAGCTGCGCGACCTGCGCGTGCAGAACAATGACATCCGCGTGCTGCCGCCGAGCCTGCTGGCCGACTTATCACAGCTGCAGAGCGTCAACATGTCCACCAACAACCTCAGCTCGCAATGGATCCGCAAGGACACGTTTGCCGGCCTGATCCGACTGATCGTGCTGGACCTGTCGGCGAACCAGCTGGACGTGCTGAGCGCCGACGTGTTCCACGACCTCTCCAGCCTGCAGATGCTGGACGTGACCGACAACCGGCTGCGCGCGCTGCCGGACAGAGTGTTCTCGTCGCTGAGTAACCTGCACACGCTGTCTCTGTCGGGCAACCAGCTGGCGCGCCTGGGGAACCGCTCACTGGCCGGCCTGCACGTGGTCAATCGCCTGAGGCTGGACAACAACCGGCTGGCCGACATCGACCGCGACACGTTCACCAACGTGTCTAGCGTGGAGGAGCTGCGCCTGCAGGGGAACCAGTTGCTGGCGGTGCCGACGGCGCTGACGCGACTCACATTCCTCCGCCAGCTGGATCTGGGCGACAACTTCATCACGGAGCTGCCGCGGCAGGCGCTGGCCTCCCTGCGGCAGCTCACATACCTGAGGCTGGCCGGCAACCAGCTGACCAACGTGACGGCTGGCAGCTTCTCCAGCCAAGGCTCGCTGGCCGTGCTGGACATGTCGCGCAACCGGATCGGCTCCGTGACGGCCGGGACGTTCGACACCGCCAAGGGCCTGCGCGTGATCCGACTGGACGCCAACCGGCTGGACAACATCAACGGCCTGGTGGCCAAGCTGCCGGCGCTGCTCTGGCTGAACGCCTCCGACAACAACATCGAGTTCTTCGACTTCGCGCTGGTGCCGCTCGGCCTGCGCTGGCTCGACCTGCACGCCAACCGGATCCGGAATGTCGGCAACTTCTACCGGCTCGAGTCGAAGCTGAAGCTGGAGACGCTCGACCTCAGCCACAACCAGATGTCGCACATCAGCGCCGCCTCCGTGCCGGACGGCATCAAGTACTTCATCGCGACCGGCAACCGGCTGGAGACGGTGCAGCCGGGCACGTTCGCCGCCAAGCGCCAGCTGATCCGCGCCGACTTCTCGTCCAACCAGCTGAGCGAGCTGGACCTGCAGGCCGTCGTGCTGCCCGACGGCCACAGCGGCGAGCACCGGGCCGAACTGCTGCTGGCCGGCAACCCCTTCTTCTGCGACTGCAACATGGACTGGCTGCTCACCATCAAGGCGATGACGCCGCCCAGGAAGTACCCCAAGGTGAGTTCGCGGTTCGGTGGGGTGTGATCGTGACTCGACTTCTGCGCGGCACCGCTCAGAAGTCAAAACATCCCTCAGCCGGACAAATCTACCAGTCGATCGTGACCTGGCCCTGCGAAGGCATCCCCGGGCCGTGCTCGTTTGTTTCTCGATAATCTGATTTAAATCATGTCGTTTTCGGCAAGCACTCGGCGTGTAAATGGATCCGTTTTGTGAACGACTTCGTAATCGGTCGTTTTCGTGTATTGATCACCCCAGCCGAGGCTTCACCGAACATTCCGACAAATGCACCCCACACACAAGAGCCGACGGTCACGATATATTCAGGCTACCAGTGCAGTAATCTACATTAAATTTGGCATGAGTTTGGTTGCTCTCAAGCTCAAGCCTCCCAGCAATCCATGCGCCATCCACAGACTCACACATCGCGTGCACGACGTAACGTGTATCAGCTATTCGAATGCCGACCCAACCCTCTAACAAGCGTGGCAACTTCGAGGAGGCCCTCGTAACTCCGCCGTGGAAACTTGGTTGTCTGCATACGATGCAAGGGTTAAGCTTTATTGCTCGTTACCACAGTAGTTGATTCAGATTCCGATTGGTCTCGCTGGTTGTGCAGTAACGTGCCAGGGAGGTTGCTTTGTTCTCGAGTGCTGTTCTCACGATACTGTCCGATCCGGCGTGATGGGATTTGACATTTTTCTCCGCCCACAAGCACGCCGCGCATTTTTGCAGGCTGCAGTTGAGACAGTACCGAAGCAAGTTCCCAGGTATGAAATATCGTCGACCCTGTGCGAGTATGGACGATGTGTCAGGTATCTTATAGCGTGAGGTATCTGTCAAAATTGGAAGATGGCACACACCTATCAGACGTCTAGCGAACTTGGAGGTACCACCAGGCTGACTCTTCGACTGCGGTACATCCTAAGCATTCTATGCAGGAGTAAGGGTACTTTTATACCAAGCTTTAACATTTTTCGCCCTGGAGGCCGGAAAATTAACGTGGAAAACGCACTGTATCGTGCCATTAATGGACAGGGGTCGAATCCCCCTGTCCACGCCTCCGCTTCTCTGTATATTATACACACGTGTATGGATACACGTATTCCTTTTATCCACATCCCGAAATCCCAAATCCCTCCCATAGCCATGCCGAGAATGCTACAGGAATCATTTAAAAGTTACACGTTACCTCCTATTATTTTTTTGGGGGGAGGGCAGCTGGATGTACAGGCATTGTTAGAAGTGAACCCAAGGATTGTAAAAAAATGCTTGTAACTCGTACAGTGTTTGCTTATTTCTCGTGAGCAAACTGACAGGTCGCCGCCACATGGAAATACGGCATTATGTAAAATATGTTGTACGACTGAAAAGATAAGGTGCAGAAGAGGACCGATCCGGGTGCGGTGTCCGATCCAGGGGAAGGGGGGATACCCCTCGGACTGGAAAAGTTGCCCCTCCAGGGACCCCTGAGTGCACCCTGCCCTATTTAATTTTCAGCAAAAGGCACCCCTTTGAAAAAAAGGCTTCCCTCCAGGGACACTCGAGTACCCATCAAGTGTTCTCAATTCATGACACCCCTCTAGACGAGTGCCCTCTCTCCCGATCAAAATTCCTGGATCCTCCCCTGCCTGTATATAGTAATAAAATTTAACCTAGTGAACGTAGATAAAGGTTAGATAAAGACGTGGAGGGACTTCCCCTTCGCGTCTTGAGCCATCTACAGGGGCACAGGAACTGTCTCAAAGTTGGAGGGAGAAGAACCATTTTGAAGTCGATTATTTTCTTGTAACGCCCATACGGTCAGTGTTAAGCTCGTTCATAGTTGGGTGGGTGGGTGGGGGAGGGGGTTGGGGCGCTCTCCTTCCTGTGGTCCCCCTGGTTCCTACGCCCATGGGCATCTACCGCATCTTCTTTCTAAGGCTTTCATAACGAGCGGTTCGCATTACTGTTTGTGACTCCATTTCACCAATAACCCTCTTAGTAATGCCATCTGTATTCCCGTGCTATTTTCGCGACATGGTTCGCTTCACAGCAAGCCCGGCTTTTGTCCTCGGCTCCATTGCAAAAACTCTGCCTGTATCTCCGTATCCTCCTGGACCAAAGCACGTCCCATGCAAATACAGGAAATGTCACAAACATTTACCATGCGAATACAGCTAATATCACAAACAACTACCATGCGAATACAGCTAATGTCACCAACAATTACCATGTAAGTACGGCTGATGGCACAAACAATTGACATGCGAACCATTCTGTGTTGTATACCTGACCCCCTGTAGGCTCATGACGATTTTCTGGTCGTCGGTCTGACGCCGTGTATCCGATGGTATTTTTCGCTACACACACACACGCTGTTTGGACACGGGAAGACTTGATTAACTTGATGACAGCAATCCTGACGCAGAATCCCCCTGGTGTTGTGGTCGTACGGAGTGCGACGTCTATGAACGAAATACTCGTATGTGATGAACATAGTTCAGATGCAGACAAAAATGGCAGCCTCTCGGAGGCCAACTGATACAGTGGTACAATTTGAAGACTCTGCCATGCAATTATTGAGCGAACTCCCGTAGTCATGACTCACACACAACTTACATATACAAACCAATCACTACGATACGTGTTCATGGCATTGTCTCTTAATCAGCCACAAGCCTGCTGACAGACCGCCATAGTGCCGCCACCGAAGCCAACTAAACGGTCCATCAAGTCTGCTCACGGTCTTTTGTTGCTACATTCACCATTCAGCAGGCACACGTCGAAAGTGCACCCCATCCAACCATTCAGCAGGCACACGTCGAAAGTGCACCACATCCAGTGTTGAACGCCCCGCACGGCTAGTGCCACGACATATACACGACACGACATATGCTACGTGGACGCTCTTAAAGGCAAACGCAGAACAATCAGATTTAAGGCGTTCACGTATGTGGGCATAAATATCAAGTAGTGTACATCAAAATACTCGGCGCTGATCTAAAGTTAATGCCATAGATGCTGCGGCTACAGCACCAATCTGAGCCAAGCTATGTATTATATCATATATCAATGCGCGCGCACCATCTTGTGCCCAGATGTGTGCCCGGCCCGTGGCGCACATCTTACCAGGTGTGTGTCTGACACGTGGTGTGCCTATCGGCCGGTGTGTTCATGTCTGACCCGTGGTGCACGTGTCACCAGGTGTGTCTGATCCGTGATGTTCGTGTCCCCAGGTGTGTGCATCAGACTCGTGATGTCCGTGTCCCATGGTATGTGTCTGACATGCTGACCTGTGGTGTCCGTGTTCCCAGGTGCTGGATGCTGACCGGGTGATGTGCCGCCTCCTTCAGTCACCTACCCGCTTGACTCCGTTACGCAACACAAAGCCGACCGACTTCCTCTGCGGCTACGAGCGCCACTGCTTCGCGCTCTGCCACTGCTGCAACTACGTCGCCTGCGACTGCGAGATGAAGTGTCCCGATGGCTGCTCGTGCTACCACGATCACACGTGGAACACGAACATCGTCGACTGCAGTAGCCGGGAGCAGGTGGCCATCTCGCGCGAAATCCCCATGGACGCGACCGCCGTGTTCGCGGCCGGCAACAACATCCACAGCCTCCACAGTCACACGTTCATCGGCAGGAAACGCATCCGCTACCTGTATGTCAACAACTCGAACGTGGTCGAGATCCAGAACCGCAGCCTGAACGGACTGGCCGCGCTGCAGGTGCTGCGACTGGAGGACAACCTGCTCACCGAGCTGCGCGGCAACGAGTTCGACGGTCTGCAGTCGCTGCGCGAGCTGTACCTGCACAACAACAGACTACAGCGCATCCGCGCCGCCACCTTCGGCCAGCTGCACGCGCTGGAGGTGCTGACGCTGCACGGCAACCATCTGACCAGCTTCGCCGTCTGGCAGCTGGCCGGGCCGTACCTGGTGCAGCTGTCGCTGGCCGGGAACCCGTGGTCGTGCGAGTGCGAGTTCGCGGCGCGGCTGGCCGCCTACCTGGAGGACCACAGCGGCAAGGTGGCGGACGCCGAGCAGCTGCAGTGCGTGTACAGCGGCGCGCGGCCCGACTGCGGCGGCCGGCGCACCACGTCGGCCGTCCAGCGGCGCGCCGAGCGCGGCTGGCTGCTGGCCGCCGTGCTGGCCGGCGCCGCTCTGGTGGTGGCCGCCGTCGCCGCCGGCCTGGTGTTCCGGTTCCGCGCGCGCCTGTGCGCCGGCCCGCCGTCGACCGGCTCCAAGTCGGCGCTGGCAGGCGCGGCGGGCGTGACGGCGGCGGCGCGCGACGCCGACAAACTATACGACGTGTTCGTCACGTACAGCGCGCAGGACACGCGCTTCGTCAACGAGGTGCTGGCGCCGGAGCTGGAGCACGCCACGCCGGCGCTGCGGCTGTGCCTACTGCGCCGAGACGCGCCCAGCACCGGCTACCTGGGCGACGCCGTGCACCACTGCGTGCAGACGTCGCGGCGCACGCTGTTCGTGCTGTCGCGCAACTTCGTCGACAACGAGTGGTGCCGGTTCGACTTCAAGTCGTCGCACCTGGACGCGCTGCGCCACAGTCGCTGCGTGGTGGCCGTGCTGCACGGCGACGTGGAGCGCGCCGCGCTGGAGACCGACCTGCGCGCACTGCTCAGGACGGCCGACTGTCTGCGCTACGGCGAGCCGGACTTCTGGCGGCGGCTGCGCCGGCTGCTGCCCACCGGACGCGGCCTGAAGGCGCTCTACGGCGTCGGCGACGCGGTGGCGATCGCCGCGCGCGCCGGCCGCGACGCGGCCGCGCTCCAGTCGATCCTGACGGGCGCCTCGCCGTCGCCGACGTGCTCGACGGTCGTGTCGGAGGACCTGGCGCCGGCACACGGACGCTCCGACTCGAGCCACGCGCTCGTCTACAGCGCCCAGGCGCCGCACAACAACAGCTACTCAAGCATCCAGCCCAGCGAGCACACCTACATGACCATCGAGCAGTACCAGACGGCGGCCGAGGCGGGCTGCCCGGTCCGGCCACCGTCCGAGGCGGCCATCTACTCCACCCTGGAGCCGGAGGTGCAGCCGCAGATGCCGTCCGACCCGGCCCACCCCGACCACCAGCACCCTGGGCACACACAGCAGAGGTCGCTGTCGCACTCGCTCTGGGTCTAGCGCGCTCCGTCCGACCGTGGACGATGGACAGTTACGTGTATGCCGGATAGTCCGGGGAACGCCGGACAGTGATGGGGACGCCGGACAGTGCCGGGGACGCCAAACAGTCCTGGGGACGCTGAACAGCTATGTGGACGCCGGACAGTCCCAGGAACTTCGGACGTCCACGTGAACAGTCCCGGGAACGCCGGACAGTCTCGGGGACTTTGGATAGTCTCGGAGACTTTTGACAGTCGACAGACCGCAGCGAGCCGCGGCTCCAGCCTGTTCTTGTCCCAGCCGATGAGCGCGCGCGGCAGAGAAGCACGTCAGAGTAGTGCGCCGTTTTAGGGCATTCTCTGTTATCGGTATGCGCGGCGGGGAGGCTGGCGAGCCAGGTCAGTGGCCCGCTCCGCGGCGTGCATCATCCCCAGCCGCGCCGCGCCGGCCGCGCTACACGCCGACTGTTTGCAGGTCGCCTGTGATGGGGCGCGCGTGGCTGCCGGTTGCGCCCGGCGGCTGTGTGCACCAGCGATCGCCCACCCACATTACCGCACCAGTGATTCACCAGTGATTGTGATTCAGTGATTCAGTGATTCGGCGTTAGTCACTGAGCGTGTCACCGAGCGTCCGCGCGGTGTGCGCCGGTGCTGTACATACGAGACGAAATCGCTTATTTTGTTATTCTAGTCATATCGCCGAAGCTGTAATAAATTATTGACGCTGCGGCTTGATATATTGTTAACGGGCGATCACCGACAAAAGACCAGTCCACGATGAGTAATGGAGCTCCGAACGCGAGATAAACCGGCCGCGCCGAGCCGGTTGGCCGCTGGACGATCAGCCACCTGCTTGATATTCTTTCGGGCACGCAACAGCACACCACCTCGGAAAGCAGTCGGCACATTAGGGCCCATAACGGCCGCGACCTGCCTCTGATAGAGGTTAACGACGGGACTGACCCGACCTGACCCGACCGGCCCGGTTACATTCTGGAGCGACGTCAGACAGAGCAGCGGTGTTTGTGTCGGCTGATGGAGCTTCTCATCGAACGGACCGCATACGTGATCCAGCCCGGTCCACTACACAGGACCCGGTCAGCCCCACAACACGGAATCCACCCGACCCGGCGCTTTACATGGGACCCAACCCGACCCACTACACGGTATCCAGCCCGGCACCGGCCCGTTACACGCGATCCGGTCCACCCCACTACACGGTATCCAGCCCGGCCCAGTCCACCACACGGGATCCGGCCCATCCCACGACACGGTATCCAGCCCGGCCCGGTCCACTACACGGGATCCAGCCCGGCCCGACTCGTTACACGGTATCCAGCCCGGCCCGACTCGCTACACGGGATCCAGCCCGGCCCGGCTCGCTACACGGGATCCAGCAGGGACCGGCCTGTTTAGATGCCGATATCGTCCGATGGCGGCTAATATAATTGGCTGTTATGCCTGTCGGCCGTGCTCTGTTCTCACATGAGCCCCGATGCCGTTTTAGATAATTATCAGTCGTGCCACGAGGTTTTAGTGGTATCTCACTTCTTCCATAAAGCATGCACTCTCCATTGTCAGGTCAAGCATAAGTCATGCCATTGCCCTCCTAATTCTTGGGTTAAGCTGCTGGTTCAGCCAATGGTGTAAACTATGATGAATAAAGTATGTCTGATCTGGCGGAATTGGCAGCGAAAGGTGTCATAAATATAATGCTCTCACCGATCGATGATGATGAGGCGAAAATGTATATTTAACTTAAAGCATGTCGTTATATTTACCAACGTTTCGACTATTGCCTTCATTGGGGTATAAGGCTTTCAAACAGATACTGACCTCCTCAAGCACCTCAAGCTACCTCAAGCAGTCGACGTTACTATTTGGTGAGGTTGTTATGAAGCGCCGCTGCATCCTCCAATTTGGGCAGGCACACCTCCTTATCAGCATGTATGACCGCAGCACTAGAGGTCCGGTGGCGTCTTAAATCTGTTTTGCGTTCCTTCAGTCGTACATCTAGTCCGTTGCCAGTTTCCCCGATGTATGCCTTGTTGCAGGCTCCGCACGGCACTTTGCACACGGTGCCTCCGGGATTGGCTTCGGGAGTGTTACTCCTCTTTCCGATATTGCTATTCTTGGTACCTGAGGTGGGTGCAATGGTCATCGATGGCCCCCCAAAAATCCTTGCAATATTTTTGTTGATAACCGTGCTGGGGGTGATGAACATTTTCCCCTGTTCCTGTGACCTTTTTGCCCTCGGTGTTGCCCATATCCGTTTTCCTTTGTGTTTAAATTTCAGATGTACCTTAGCCTCCGATGGGAACCTTAGCTTCCGAAACGATATGTAATTACATACTGAGAAAGAAGCCAAGGATCTTCCGATTCCGTGCGAAAACCATGAACCGAGTCGAAATGAATGAGGTTATCCTTATTGGTAGGCTTATTGTAAGTGAAAACATATTGTCTCTGTAGTGTTCGCCTGTTAGTACATCCAGAAAGGACAGTTTTCCGTCTTTTCCGTTTTCGGGTATATCTGCGTCGAAGGTTCCATACTGGTGAAATGACCGTGCATATGTTATTGACTCAAGTTATCGGGGACGACTAAGAAAACATCATCTGTGTACCTTAATCACAATGAACCAGTGCCGATTATGCTGGTAAGGTGGTCCATTTCAAATGACTCCATATATAGGTTGGCTAGCAATGCACTTAAAAGGTCAGCCCTTGGCCAGGCCATTGATCTGTTCGCAGTACTCCTTCCTGAATTCAGATGATTAAAAATCCAGACAGAGTTTGACAAGTGTGATGAGATCGTCTCTCGGCACTGGCAGTGTGTCAGCAAGCTGATCGACTACCCATTCATTTATGAATGGGTAGTCGAATTTTCACACGAAGTCGTGGCCCATGATTTCCACACGAAGTCGTTGGTGGTTCTCAGCTTCTTTTTCAGAACCCTCCGTGTCTGCTCTCCGGACTTCATAGGAGCTGAATTCAAGTTCAGCAGCAATTACGTCGTTTCGGAAGCTAAAGTTATCATGGCAGTACTAGTGAAACTTAAACAAAAGGCAAAGCGGATATGGGTAACACCGAGAGCAAGAAGGCCACAGGAACAGAGGAGAGTGCTAGTCTACCCCAACACGGCTATCAACAAAAATAGTGCAAGGTTTTTGAAGTAATCGATGACCATCGCTCCCATCTCAGGTACCAAGATTAGTACTATTGTAAAGAAGAGCAGAACGCTCGACGCAAATCACAAGAACATCGCGTAGAAGATATCTTGCGGAGTCTGCAACAAGGCACACATCTGAGAAACTGGTGGAGGACTAGATGTACGACTAAGGGAACACAAAGCAGATTTAAACACCACCGAATGTCTAGTGCTGTAGTTCTACATATAGATAAAGAAGGGAATCTGCCCAAATGGGAGGATGCAGCGGCGTTGCATGACCATCTCACCAAACAGCAACGTCGACTGCTTGAGGCAGCATATGTCGCCACCGAAGTCACCACGAATATGTCGACGGGATTTTTTAGGACGGCACACATCCCGCCTAAAACAATCCTGAGATGGACGTCGAGAGGCGGTCTTTCCCACCATAATCGCTATCACGACTGAGGGCTGTTGGATCCCCTTCCCTTCTCCCCGAGTCGTCGACGCTCATATAGCTCAGGTGGCCGATCACCTGCCTCCTCTACAGCTGAGCAACATCCCAAACCATCGATACGAGTTGCTGTTTGAACTTGGCCAGCCTGCCACCATTATGGTGATATCGGCTCATCGATACGACACTTGTTGCAACATCTGTCAGCTCGGGGTCACAAACAGTGACGAACGCGCATGCGCCATCACACACAGCAGCTTGCATCCGACAGCTCTTGGAGCACGTCTGTCTAAACGTTGGGTGAAGTCACTGGAGCTTCGGCAAGTCTGGCCCCCGCAGCGGCCCCGCTCGTATTCGTGGCAGTCGGCAGTTTGCCACTTCCGGCGATGTCCAGAACGGCGGGCCAATCTCAGCCCCGGCCGGCCGGCGAACGCTCGCGCTCCATTTCTTGTAATTGACCTCTGTCGGCGCCGTCTCAAGCGCCGACCATCCCTAAATTATGATGTCACGTGCGCCAGCCATCGCCAAATCACGCCATCCCATGCAACCCGTCCCCCAAATCATGCTGACTCGTGCGCCATCCACCATCAAACCTTGCTGACTCGTGCTCCTCTATCCATTCCGTGACACTATTCGGTGTCCGGGGCAACAAGGCGTATGCTTGGTTTCAACCCAGAGCCGACGATAGGCATTGTAATAGCTACAAAAAAATAGTTTCATGTATATTATAATAGAAATAGATAGAATTAGGATGGCTAGATTCGAAGGAAACACATATTCCTATCGATGCACATACAGGAGAGGAATGTCGATGGTGTTTCGATGTCATGTTTGTCCAACGCTACCAATCACGTTTTTTCACCAAATGAATGTCTTTTGCAGCGGGTTAACGACCAGAGCTTCTAGTTTGATCGCTGTGTTAGGTCCATGGCTGGTGCACCAGCTGAGGGGACATGGTGACGCTGTAATTAAAAATGGTCATGGAATGTCTACCGCATTCGTGATGACGAGATAGATAAGTCATTTGTCATACTGAGCGATCTTCATGTCTTTGTCTCATTAATGTGATGGCCCTGTACGAAACTTGCCGTATTGCCGTCCATCGCCAAATTTTGTCACGGAACCCATGTCACAGCATATGCGTGACGGTACAGATCATAAATGAACCGTAAATCATGATGATCGACTTCGTTAGCTTCCTTAATCAGCTGGTTAGAAACTATGGCTGTCAACTGCCATTTTAATGTCGCATTCTCCACTCCACGTCTGCACACTCTCGATCGTTGAACCATACCGTAATCTCATGAAAAAGGTCACGTCCGATTTACGGTCAGCGCATTTTTTAAAGGCGTTCTTAGAACATCGCATGCGCAAAACATTGCATGCAGCCGCGTTCCTGACCGTACGTCGCCGATGCCTTGAACACGCTACATCATGCCGCCTTAATGTCACACAATAATGCAGTTTAACAACGAATCGTATCTAGCTCCCAGAGGAAGTAATACAAAAACTGATGCTAGAAGAATTTGAAGGTATACGAAAAAGCAAATCCAACACGGGAGATGCCTTGAGAGACGTGCGATTCACAAAGATACACTCATACACTACATTATGCTAATGGACTTAGTGTACTGCTTTAACGGCGATTGTTGCACGGTGTGAAAGGTGGCAAGATATATTTTATCTCATCTTGTATCAAGATATGCCTTGGCAGGATCAATGCATGCGAGGCAAATGCGAAATCGAGCCGCATCGAGAGAACGGGTCTTTTTTGCTATATAGCTGGATTAGCCAGCTGAAGAGCTGAACAGTTCCGTGCCGCAATGTCTTCATCACAAAGCTGGCGGATTAACCGTCACGATCAGATCAGACCGTGACCGCAAAAATATCCGGCTTCGAAACAAATGTATGCGACATGAATGGCAGATAATCCGTATCATCTGGATATGGTGGGAAAGTACTATCTGCTGACCTGAGACGGAGAGGACAAACAGCACTGTCACGAAACACGACCTCAACACGCCATGCGGTGGGAGCCAGCCCTACGCACCTTTGACCACCGAGCCACCGAACATCAGCACGCCGTGTGGTGGGAACCAGTGCTCCTAAGCCCTCTGAACACCGAGACACCGGACCTCAGCATACCGCGTGGTGAGAACCAGCAGGGGGCGGCGGAACGTATCGAGGCAAGGGGAGGACGGACACTCTACTTAGACGTCTATTTTTCGGTGGCGTAGTAGGTGGTATTGGCGGCAATTTGTTGTCACTCACGCAGCTAGCCTTTTTCCTACGCATGGTCAGCTGGGAATTGTGCTGCCCGGTGGCAAATCTACGCCACCGATTTCGGATCGGTGACGAGAAAGGCTAACGTGATGTTGTCGCGCAAGGTCATAGGGATGCTATGAAATTTCCGAAATCCGACGTCTTTCCGCCTAGAAGGAGGAAACTACTTGCAACATTCTCTTATGCGGCAAATTTTCCACCCGATTTTTCGTGCGCGACAAATATCAGCATTCATTGACCCCTGGCTGTACTTCCGGGGGCCAGGCAATGTGTGGTGTGGTTTCTGACAAGTATTTTGTTTATGCAATAAGCAATGATCACAGGGTTGGAAGGAGCCAAATCACTTCATATTAGAGCTGTGACGGGTAGAAATGACCAAGCGCGTAGCCACGGTCTCAGATAGACAAGCGAATGCTAGAACAGGGTCTAAGTACTGGCGACGCGCCTACCACCTTGCATTGGGACAATGGGGAAAACCTCATTTGAGCAATTTCCACTGCGGCTTTTGCAAAATGAATGCAAAAACGGCTTGTGTGAACGCGCTTCAGATTTTAGTAACTTATAGGGCGCTGCGTGCTGGGGTCACAGCCAGAAATTTCTTATGGGGGACCAGACCACCCAAAAATATGGAGGCCACGCGCACAAACCGCACCGAAAATGTGTTTCATGGCGTGGTGAAAGTCCCTAAGTTCGTTGATCTGGTGTAATTTTCGGGTAAAATTTGGCATCGCTCCCCCTTAGCTGCGCCTCTGATTATGCGTCTTTTGATATACAATTTCGGTTCTTAGTTCTTGTAGCATTCTAGTTGCGGTTTTTACGTAACTTTGCAAATTTACACCGAGCATTTTGGCCCCGCGAGTGTGGTGCCGGAGGGAAGTTCACGAGCGTGGTGCCGGAGGGAAGTTCACGAGTGTGGTGCCGGAGGGAAGTTCACGAGTGTGGTGCCGGAGGGAAGTTCGCGTTTTTCATAAAGGATGCTGCAGAGATAGCTGGATAAAATGCAATGAAACTCTGTACAGAACTATGCACGTTCATTGCAGAACTATTGGTGTCAATCTTTTTGGCAGGTCACGTCAGGGCACTTATCTGAGACGATTGGTCGTGAGCATGACCCTACGGATTTCCGCAGATTTCGCCCTGTTTTCAAGTTTTGATCCAAATAGATGGCGAACTATGCATGATACCTTTATGAAATACACATTACAGTGTCCAGCATGCAATCTAAGTCCAGCGAAGGGTCGTATGCTCCTATAGCATTCTATAGCATCCCATGACGTCCTATAGCATAATATAGCAAGTAATACAGGGTCAATATGGGGTTCGGGATTTTGGGGCTGAAACCAAATTGCGATCCTGTGGGATAAACATGACCGACTATTCAGAAATCATCAAACACAAGTACCCTAGAACCAGCCTCGACCCCATTGGCCTCATGTGTGTGTGTGGTCACCTCTGCTCAGTAAAGATCAAATGTCAGTTCACCAAAGGTGGTTTAAACTATTTCATAGGGCAACGTTGGATACCGAATTCCAACTCAGCGTTCATTGTTACCTTCTATCGCTCAACATTATGCGTTTGGGACCCAAGAACCATAACGACATATTGACACTCCATGACTTGGCATGATCTGTACATGAGCACGTTAATACTATTGAATCATGCCATCACTCAATGAACTTCAAATTGAATGAGAAACACGGTGATATTTATTTATGAGGGTAACATGCATAGTTTGTAATCTATTTGGATCCAAGCTTGAGAAATGCGCAAATCTGCCGAAATCTGCCGGAACGAGTTCCCGAAGGATCGTCACAGATCAGCAACCTGACCGGACATGACCACAAGCTTTACACCAAGTGTCCCGCAATGAACTATGTGCCCACAGTTTTGCACATAGTTTGAGTCCACTCGATCCCCCTCCATTTGCGTGCAATTTGCGAAAAGCTGGGGATGTTGCAACTCCCTTCTGCGCCACTGAAAGTGGCGAAATGCCAAATGCTGGGCCCCACTCTTTATAATGGGTGCGCGTTCCTGGGCCAGGTGAGTGCCCCTCACGCAAATGTAGGCACATGTTTCGTAACATAGTGCAATAACGGGCCCAGCATGGTCAAAATCGCCATTAGTGCAGCTGGATAACATAAAAAGGGTAAACTCCCTGTCATATTCGATACACATTTGTCATATCATTGCCTCTAAGCCATTCTCTGGATCTGATGGAAAAAAACGCCTCTTTAATTTATGCACGAGAAAACGAATGAATTATTTTCAAACTATGACTCCAAGGGCCAAGCCTGCACGACCCTAAGGTATGTTAGCAAAACACATTCCACCGATGTGGTCAGGATTTGCGACTTGATGCCTAAAATTATTAAATGTTTAGATGGCTGAAGGAATGTTCGTTCCCAGTTAGCATGTCAACATGGGCCCCTCTGAATCAGTCACTGGGTCCAGGTTACCCGGATGAAGTGGCCACAACGTCAGCTTAAAATACCGCAAAGATCACTTTTAGTGAATTTTAGTAGCAATGTCGAGCGTGATAGTTATTAGTATAAAGCAGACATTTATTAGTATAGCATGGTATAGTATAAAGCGTAACGATTATTAAGTATAAGTGATATTAGTATTATAGTAGTGCTACAAGTATTAGTGAGCTAACCAAAGAAGTGCGGCGCCCCAGCGCCCCAAACGTTCCACCGCCCTGGGACAAGCTCTTCTACTCATCCCTGACCACCGAGCCACCCGACCTCAGGACACCGTGCGGTGGGAACCAGCACTCCTACGCGGGGCCCTCCAATATCGTTTGGCAACCGGTGACGTCACATGGGCTGGACAATTGCTCAGTCCCGTAGGCGCTCCAGCCAAACTTCCGTGTTTTCCACACGTCATTTCCGACCTTAAATACCGTCAAAAAGGGACAAAATCGGGTTCATTTGAAAGCTTGAAGAATCTTGTCCGCGAATATGAGTCTTATTTTTTCCTAACACTACGACTTTTTGCTTCGATCCGCGCTGACTGCATTCATGTCGAGCGCCGCAGGAATCGCGCAGTGCCGCAGGAACCGCGCGTATATACATATACGAATCCGCAGGAATCGTGTATATATATATATATATATATATATATATACATATACGTTGAAGGGTTGAAATATACTGACTTCGGAACGATGGTGATAGGTTTGGCACCTTGCAGCGCCAAATTAAGTTGTTCCTACTCATCATAGCATAAAATAATAATGGGTACTTATGAAAAATACTGGTCCAAATCCGGCGACCATTTGTATGAGTGTTCCTTGAGCCACCTCGAAATCCGTTTGCCCCCACATGCAAATGCTAGGTACGCCACTGTCCACGCTACTCTATCTGGGATATGTGAACTTTGAGCCTTAATCACGGAAAGGGGCTTAGACCTCCAATGTAAAATCCAGCCCATGAAATATATGTGTTTCTGTTGTTGGGGAGGAGAAGGTGGTGTGAACAGTAGGAGCAGTTCCTCCCAGAACCTCAAAACACTGCAGCTTAAGGCTGTGGATTTTTTGTTTTTCAAGCAAACATTTGGAGACATCTGGATAAAAAGCTTGACTTTTCCCCTGCACCAGCCTTGAAGGCCTGTCGATAGCACTGACAATGAGTGTATCCCAGAGTAAGGCCACAAGGTGACCAACCCCCTCCCTAAACTGATGAAACTTCAATTGAAATTGACCTGAAATTGAATATCCAGTGCACTGAATCTTATAATATTGGTATGAATACACACAGACATGTTTCAGACATCCACACCATTTTAGATTACTAGAAGATCACACATATAATTAATGCCGTTCTCCAACATTACTACCGGGTATTCCTATGAAATCCTGAAATTATTTGCTATCTTAGAAAAAATGCACCTTACTTGACATAAAAATAGATGGCTTAGTGCTTCATTCACCTTTTTAGGCATGCATGGTTACAAATCCTCTTTTTAATAGCATCTTTTGCACTGCAGTTGGTCCAATTTTTATCCCAAGTGCACTCAGTGTGCCTTTTCCATCAGGGATCATGGGTCTCTGTGAACCAGCTGATGCACGCCCCAAGTTACTAAGATTTACAGTCAGGATGTGACCATGCATAAAGAATGCTTCAACGCATATGCACTCCGTTAAGAAAATGGCATTAATTATGCATGGTAATTTACAAGCAAATTGAGTTGACAAAAGCATCATAGTTGGAAATTAGGATATTTCCATCAAAAGGTTAAGGTAGGCTAGGTTAGGTTATGCTGCATTTTCAAGCGTTATTTGTATGCTATGCTACCTAAATGAAAGCCCATTTTTGGTGTTATTTTGCTCACAACCTGAAAGTGAGCATTTGCACAGAAAATGAGTCATCCCATCATCTTAGTCACCTTTATAAACATTGCATTGGAATTATAAATTCCAAGGATTCATAAAACACATTAGAGCATAAATTTACCGGTAAGCCTAGGTTCATATTTGGCAAATCCAGCCATGGTTTCAATTTCAATTCGTGAATTTTTAAGGGTTATGAACGATAACAGGTTGAGGGTTGTTGTATCCTATGAATTGAGGAAATTCTGCACCAAACTTAAGAGAATGTTCAATAACCTAGGAATCCAAAGAACCAACCAAAGAATATTCATCAGCCTCATATTTCAATTTCAGATGCCAACAATCAGGAACACCGTATGCCCAACCACAACAACACTCGGATGTCTTCGCTGCGCCACAGATGAATCTTAGCCAGGTTTTAAAGCGTATTTGGAATGTTTACGTGACGTCATCGTAGATACCAAAATCCTGGTAGATTCTACTAGAAATCGCGCATATTCCTGCCTACGTCACTAGGGCTGGAACTAGAAAACATACTAGATTCCGTTGTACCCTTTAGTATTAGTACCCAGCTCCTACGCACCCCTGACCACCGAGCCACCGGAACTCAGCACGCTGTGCGATGGGAACGAGCCCTCCCACGCACCTCTGACCACCGAGCCACCGAACCTCAGCACACCGTGTGGCGAGAACCAGCCCTCCCACGCACCTCTGACCACCAGCCAGCTGACCATTGATTCTCCAGTGCAGAACATTAGAGAGATTTACGAATCGTGCTAGGCATCCCGACGCAGTGAGGCTTGGCAGCTCGTCACTGCTGACGTGGCTGCCCGCCACGTGTCATCAGTCAACTGAGGTGGGCGGGTCGAGACTCACCTTCCTGACATACCAGTGGGCTCGTCCTGGGACACAGTGAGCTCGTACTGGGACACAGTGGGCTCGTCCTCTCAACATAGTATGCTCGTCCTATGATGACACAGTGGGCTCGTCTTGCGACACAGTGGGCTTGTCCTCTCGACATAGTAGGCTCGTCCTCTCGACACAGTGAGCTCGTCCTCTCGACATAGTGGGCTCGTCCTCTCGGCATAGTGGGCTCGTGCTTTCAATAAGATGGACTCGTCTTCCCGATAAGGTGGGCTCATCCTCTCGATGTCGTGGGCTGGGCTCCCGACATGGTTGTCGGGTCACCCTCTCGACATAGTGGACTCATCTTCCCGACATATTGGGCGCGCTGTCCAGGCACCGTCAGTCGGCTCGTCCCTCCGACTGTCAGTGGGCCGAGTCAACATCGAGAGCCCGTGTTTACCCACCCATCTCGGTTTCCGCGTGATGCAGCCGACTGTGCGACTGGGCCCTTCGACGGCGCGGAAACTCAGCCACCGCAGGCCAGCCGTCAATATTGTCGCTCATCCAGCCGATAGTGAAATGGTCAGCCATGGCCTCGGATATGGTCAGCATAGACGCCTATCTCAACAGCTGCAGAGTGGTACAATATTTGAGGGAGATATGAAACTGGCAGCCCAGCCGCGGCAGCCCGATGGTGGTAACGATGCAAACAAACCTCCGCAACAAAAAGCCGGACAGCCTGGTGAATGCCGGGGATGACAGATTGACGAATTGACCAATAGAAGCCAATGGACCCTCTCAGGAGAGAAAATCGTGTCCATTTGCACCATGCGTACCAATAAGTCAGGGGGGGGATCCTGAAGCCAATTATATCCAGGCAACATCATTAATTAATGAATGGTAACACTTACACTAAAGTCACAGTCGGATCTGTCTCGTCTTTCTCGTCTGACGTGTACGGGTTTTCTAGCTAAATGTCCAGGTCCCGAATTGATTATTACCAAGAAACGTAAGAAAATTGCACCATGGAATAGTCATTGCAGACATTACCACCTTCACCCACGACCGAGATGATAGCACCAAATCGGTAAAAATCAGACAATGGCACATCGTCTTATTGTACTATTACAGCGAACATCTCTCTACTACACGGGCCGGACAAAGAACTTCGCTATGACACCTTAAGTGCAACCACATTAAATTCGGTAGCCGCTGAGCCAATCTCATCCATACAGGGCTCAATCATCAATGATGTGTGTGTCTACGCTTGGCTATAGCTTCAGCGTTGATTTACTGACAGCCCCACCACCACCATCTTCAGTTGCTAACGCCAATGGACGAAGCAGAGTGTCACACCCGAATCGTGAATGCACTGGCCGGGACATTTGGCGGGCCCTTTCCGCGCCGCTTTCCACGCCACCACAAAACAACACGCCGGGCATCATCCGACGGACGACAGTCGTCATCAACGCGCCGCGCCACTCTTCGCCGCCGAGGCAAAAACGCCGCCGCCGATCTGCGGTCGCAGTGGCTGGTTGTTTATTTGCTGGCGGTGTTGCACGCCGCATCGGCTGGTTTTTGCCGCGGCCGGGGCGCCGCGTCGTCTCTGATCACTTCTCCGCGCACTCTCACGAAACAACGCGCCGCACGACGTGCGCAGAGTGCGCCAGTTTGTCACCGGGTGTGCCGGGTTTGTCACTCTTCGTCCCAGCTCCCCGAGGGATCCGAGTGGGCAGCGGCGGCGGCGGAGATGGACTTCCGGCACAGCTGCTCTGGATACGAAGGGTTGTGAAGAGGAGAGAGAGAGAGAAAGAGAGAGAGAGAGAGAGAGAGAGAGAGAGAGAGAGAGAGAGAGAGAGAGAGAGAGAGAGAGAGAGAGAGAGAGAGAGAGAGAGAGAGAGAGAGAGAGAGAGAGAGAGAGAGAGAGAGAGAGAGAGAGAGAGAGAGAGAGAGAGAGAGAAAGAGAGAGAGAGAGAGAGAGAGAGAGAGAGAGAGAGAGAGAGAAAGAGAGAGAGAGAGAGAGAGAGAGAGAGAGAGAGAGAGAGAGAGAGAGGGGTCAGAAGGCTAGGGAGGGTCGGAAGGCGAGGGATGGTCAGAAAGTCGGGGAGGGTCGGAAATCGAAGGAGGAGAGGGGGTCTGCAAATAGGGATGATTTGAAGACGACAGATTATGAAGACGTGGGAGGGTCCGAATACTGGAAGGGTCCGGGGACGTGAAAGGATCTGGAGAGAATGTTCTGGCGAGGATTAGTAAAGATATGAAGACGACAGGAATGGCCTTAAGAAGAGTGAAAGTACGAAGACGTGGGAATGTCTGATGAAGACGAAGCAGGGTCCGGTGAAGACGTCTGAGGAAGTGAAAACGAATATAAGGGTTTAAAGACGACTGCAAGTGTGAAAACGAAGGAAGGTCTGATGAAAACGAGTCGAGGTGAAGATCAGAAAATGTCTGATGAAGACGAATGAGGGAGTGTTGACGAAGGGAATGGTCTGAAGACGTGTGAGGGTGTGAAGACGACGGCAACAACGGCAGGGGTGTAGGTAGCCTTAGTTGTAGCACATGCTTCCCTCAGATGGATAAAACAATCGTTCTATCGCCCAGCGGCGCCGCATTCAACACAAGCGTATTTTTTGTTCACAGATCACTTTCACTTCAATCATGGACTGGCTGTTAGACAGTAGCTTTTAGTAAGATTGCATCAGCTCAATCGCATTGCAGAATAAGGCAGAAAAACTGCTACAGAAGAATAAAAGCGACGGTAGTGAATTATCTCCATCTTACCATTCTCTCTTATTTTTCTTACATCTAAGCTATATTCTTCTTAAATCCAAATTTGTTATTTGTATTCAATCTAGGCTTGTTTTAAATAAATATGAATGCATTTTTCAAGAAAATTAATCGTGAAAAGTGATGGTCTCTCTGTTTTCAAGGAGGGTAGTAGATGACACACGTGTCGCTATTGCAAACACTTACTTACACACTGTATGTGTAAATGGACACATATATCATGATGTGTTCATCATGATAGATGAACGTCATCTATTGTACGTATTTGTATTATCGCCAGTGGACTACAATGTGACTATTAATATACCAACACACGTATATTACCATGGCATATCAGCAACATAGCCTGTCTCCCCGCCCCCTTCCGCACGCTGTGGCTCCGTGTCACCAGGCAGTGGCCTCTGCTGACGTCGGTTGATATCCGCTGAAGTCAGCACGGCAGGTGCCACTATGCGAGACAGCGCGAGCGATTCAAGCCTATCGGTGGCTGCAGCCACGTGCCTGACAGACGGAGGGTGGTTACCCCTCCGTCTGTCCGGCTGCGGTCTGGAGGGTGGTCACCTCTCCATGTGCCTGGCTGCAGTCTGGAGGGTGGTCACCTCCCGATGTGCCTGGCTGCAGTCTGGAGGGTGGTCACCTCCCCATGTGCCTGGCTGCAGTCTGGAGGGTGGTCACATCCCCATGTGCCTGGCTGCAGTCTGGAGGGTGGTCATCTTCCCATGTGTCTGGCTGCAGTCTGAAGGGTGGTCACCTCCCCATGTGCCTGGTTGCAGTCTGGAGGGTGGTCACCTCCCCATGTGCCTGGCTGCAGTCTGGAGGGTGGTCACATCCCCATGTGCCTGGTTGCAGTCTGCAGGGTGGTCAACTCTCCGTCTATCCGGCTGCAGTCTGCAGGGTTATCAGGTGGCCACTGCAGAGACACGTTGGTCAGCCATCCTCCGATAATGGGCAGGAATATCACCAGCGCTCTCGAACACGATGGAGTGCTAACAGCATGGTGCAGTAATATGCGTTATTGCAGGCATTGCAACTACAATGCCAGTCCCGGTGGCGCCAACGTCAACTTTCCCGCCACTATTTGCATTATTTTGCATCCCTGGAAACATCAACTTCCTTTAAATCTGCATACGAGGAAGGAAATCCTGTCCAGTTTCGACGTTGCAGCAATATTTCAGTAATGGCTATGACATGAACGGCACTCAAGAATGATTTAAACAGACATTTCGAGCAGCATCAGTGCTTCTGACAGGCAGTAAAGGCAGCATTGCTTTATAAGACCCAGCAAATGGTGCACCAATGTTCCTGAAAGGCAATGAAAAAAGATGCAGTGCCAGTGCCTCATGAGAAGCATTGCAACCAGTACTAGTGCTTCTGAGAAGTAGTGAAAACAGCACCAGTTCTACTGAGAAGTAGCGACTGACGACGGTACCTCTAACAAGCTGTCGCGATATCTCATCACCCGTACACCCCTCTCCTCCCCAGGCTACAGGTGTTAACACCTCAAAGCATTCCGCAGGTTGCATGCGGTGTCAGCAGGTAGCTCAGCTATAGTGTTGCACCAGAAGTCCATTGTGTCCATGGCAACGGGCGGGGGGGGGTGCTCTGGACTCAGAGTCGGTGTTGGGTGTGACGCGCCGTGACATCAGCGCGTCTGAGTCGCCCGACCGTGGCCGCCGCAGCACACCGTGAAGGGCAGTGTTGCACGCCCCTCCGCACGTGCACTGATGCCTCCCTGCCTGGTCGGCGGCGCGGTGGCCGTCGCGGCTGCCACGCGGTGACCCCCGTGGCTGCCACGCGGCGGTCCCCGCGGCGGTCCCCGCGGCGGTCCCCGCGGCGGTCCCCGCGGCGGTCCCCGCGGCGGTCCCCGCGGCGGTCCCCGCGGCCGTCCACGTGGCGGTTCCCGCGGCCGTCCCCAGGGCGGTCCCAGCGATGGTCTCCACGGCTGCCACGGGCCGGTGTCCTGGGCCTGGCCTGGCTCCCCGCAGCGGTCCCCAATGCGGCTCCAGCGCTGTTCCCCGCGGCTGCTACCCGGCGGTCGCCGGGGCGATCCCCGCGATGGTCTCCACGGTTGCCACGGGGCGATCCCCGCGATGGTCTCCGCGGTTGCCACGGGGCGATCCCGCGATGGTCTCCGCGGTTGCCACGGGGCGATCCCGCGATGGTCTCCGCGGTTGCCACGGGGCGGTCCCCGCGACGGTTTCCGCGGATGCCGTGGGGCGGTCCCCGCAATGGCGGTCCCAGTGGCGGTCTCCGCCAGGCCAGGGTGGCGCAGTTGTTGACCGACACCAGCTACCATCGGATCGTGACGGAGGCTGTTCACCAGTGCACTGACGTATGTGTATAAAACAAGGAACCATGACTCGTTGTATTTGCAATATTGCCGAGCTATGCAGCGCCGGAAGCTAATGGATGTTTAGATCACAATGGCAGACCCAACCACTCTTGCTTGAAGGGCATTCAAATTCCCGCAGTGTGGATAAAAGGGCCTCGGGGAATAGAAGCTCAGTGTGTTGTAATCCCAGACGTTGAAAGTCATTAACGTACGCCACTCGTGTGATTCCCAACAACACTTGCATTACAGGACAGGATATCGGACATTCGTCTGCGTACATATTCAAAAGTCGTAAATCCTGGTAACCTAGCTACGACGTTAGTGACAGAAGCTGCTCTTCAGGAAGATCGGTTGGAGACAAAATGAGTAAACCCATTCCTCATATTATCGCAACAGCATGGCTGGCATTCTTCGAGCATGTTTTTTTGCAGGAAGCAGCAAATGCTGGTGTGCCACTGTTTTTATGGTTCTTATTGTATTGGCCTAGAATATGTTTGCACATGCTAGTAACTTCTCTTATTGTGAGCCCCAACCACTGGCGGTGTTGGTCCTAGCTTAGGCGTGTCTCCCGCCAAGTTCATATGTTGACGGTTGCCGCAGGTTTGGAGACACTCTCCGGCGATGCTTTGGCAAGGACCGCCTTCAAAGTCAGGTTACCAATCAGATGATTCTGACAAGCCGAGCACGGTGAGTATCGCAAAAAAGGCTGTATGGACTGCATCTTGGCGGAATTGACAAATTATTTCGCAACTGGGGGCACATCGACTTTGTGAATCACCAAGGGCGATCTTATAGTCTGACAGCAGACCGAAGTGTTCACTTCTGGGCTCTAATATAGATATTTCCGTCCTTCAGTGATTCTCAATCTTGATTAGGAAATGAAGCCGTTGGATTCACATAGCAAAGTCCGATGTGGTTAGCCTGGCTGCCAATTCTCGCCAATTTCCGCTCTCACCTCCGATTCGCGACATGTGACAGGCCCTCCGGCGCGCGTGTTAAGTGCTGATAATGTGAGACAAGTAACATTTTAATGATTTTTATGATGATATTTGATGATTTTAATGCAATTATATATTTTATGGTCAAACATATTAAAACCATACGTATGCTTCAAAATGTCACATTTCAGCTATGATACGCCATCGTGTTAAGGTTGCACTGCTAATTATGATTGTTGATTTATGTTGTTGTAGTTGTTTATGTTGTTGACCTTGTATGATTTACTCGGGTAATTGTTTGCTTCTTCGAACAGCGTAGGCGAAAGCACGGACTGACAAACGTTCCACATTCAATGTCGCGAAACGGGGCGGGGATGGGCGAGTGGTCAAGGTGTTGGAGCTCTGAGTGCCAAAGGTCCTGGGTTCAACACTCGCACCATTCTGGACATTTTCTAATCCCGCGGCCCACCGGCGAAACAGCGTGGGCGGCGCCATTAGCCGTGATCGTGCATAAAGTGCGTCGAGAACCACCCAATAAAAAACAATGCCGCGGAAAGTAAAACAGAGCAGGTCCAACATGAGGTGCAGACGTGTAACCGCCGAATGCTGGTGTCAAAGCGGGAGCCACAGAGCATCCACATCTCAGTGCACATGTCGAATGTGCCGTCTCTTTTGCGACTTTTGCGAAGGAGCAGCCTGTCCACCGCTCGGTTCAGCTCCTCCACTAATGACAGATTGCAACATGGAACCTTTGGCCGAGCCACTCCAATACGTTTGGAACTCCATTAGCCCTCCCATCCTTCATTTCAAGCTCGGTCCTTGTCTCAGTGTGAGGCCCTCGAGCACCTACTGTGTGAGTTGCATGCAGCTACGATGACTGAGCGGAATCGGCGGGAACAGTCATGAATATGGAATTGCATATGATTTCATTGGCCTAATCAAGAAGAAATGAATGCCCAATGGAGAATGTTTGGAGACCACCCCCTGCCTCCACCTATACTTCCTACACACAGAGGGCCAGGATCCCGAGCTCTCATAGTTCACGGGGTAGACGTCGCACACAATCGAGTTGGAATCAAAAGAGCCACGTGCGGCTTGCCGGGCAGCTCCTCTGTTACCTGCTTCCTGTGACCGGAAAATTGATGAGAATTCGCAGAACGCGTGCGGTACTCCCGTTCCTTTGAATGCCCCGTCAGACAAGCTACAATGCATGTTCGTCCTGAAGCCACGCGAGAAGACCTCCCCCATTCACCTATGCCACCCAAACCGAAAACGTCTGCAAATTCCTGTGACGGCAGATGTTAGGTGAGGCTGAAATAGAATTCCCGTTTACCTACCCCAACAGGTCGTCCAATGGACAGCCGTCCTTTATCCTGGCTCGTGGTCAATTCTTTGAGTCGTTCGTATGGTGGCATTTGTGTGTTGGTCGTACGTTAGTTCTGATCACTTTGCGGTCACTGTTTTGACAGGTTGGGACAAAACGCCGGCTCCATCCAAGGCCATGTGTCTGCTCAAGTATGTCATGTGGTGGATCCACATGTGTGGTGTGAGCTTCAGAAGGAAATCCAACCTCCGTTACCGTATTGGGTATGTTGGTGTCACGGTGTCAATGTCCCCGATCAATGGGCTTCACAGTTCCGAGTGCGATATTTTTCAGGCAGTGTGTGCCGTACCGCAGCCAAACGACAGCCGACTGCTTACACGGATCATTGAAATGACTAATAATTACTGGCTTCCTATGGTTCCTAAGCTTTTAAGATGTTAGCCTGAAGCCAACAACACCTAACTACTTTATTGATCCTTCCCCACTATCCCAAAGCATACGTTCGTGAAAGAGCCTAGCCTTCCCAACTGGCCGGTTTCAAAACAACTTCCGTACACTGGCCCCACGAGAAGAACAGCCACCTGCTTTGTTGTTGCTAATGCCATGACCCGCATACATCTCTGCACGTGGCTTTGCTCTCTATTCATCATCGTTTTCCCCAGTGAAAAAATCCACCACACATCAAACGGTTCGGTACATTTCATGGTACGATGCAGTCCGGTACAACACAGACCGGTACACGGCGGTCTGGTACGCTACGGCCCGGTACACCACGCTCCGGTACGGTTCGGTATGGTTCGGTGCGGTTCGATACGGTCTGGTACCACGGCCCGGTACGGCCCGGCACGGCCCGGTCCAGTCCGGTGCGGTCCGGTGCACCACGACCCGGTACGGTCTGGCACGGCCCGGTCGGTCCGGTGCGGTCTGGTACCACGACCCGGTAGTGCGGCCCGGTGACGGCCGGTACGGCCGGCACGGCCCAGTACGGCCGGTGCGGTCTGGCGCACACTCCGACCCGGTACGGCCCGGCACGGCCCGATACGGCCGGCACGGCAGGTCCAGTCAGCCGGTTGGCGGTCATCCGGTGCGGTCTGTTGTACCACGACCCGGTACGGCCCGGTACGGCCGCCTGGCCCGCACGGCCCGGTCCAGTCCAGCGCGGTCCGGTGCGGTCTGGTGTTCCACGACCCGGCATGGCCGGTACGGCCCGGTACGGCCCGGTCCAGTCCGGTGCGGCTGGTACTACGACCCGGCCACCGGTTCCAGTCCGGCGCGGTCCGGTGCAACACAGTGCGGCGGTGGGCCCGGGCGGACGCAGCCCACCTGGCCTGAATGGCTCATTATGACGGCCGGCCGGAGTGGCGGCTGCCGCCGTGGGGAATCGACGGAGGGGGGGGCTCGTCGGTGGCCTGTGTCCCCTGTCTGCCGGTCGGCCAAAAGGTCCATGTGACAGGTCACGCCAAAACAGCCCTGACGGATGACTGCGGCCGCGCTGGGCCCACAGCACGCGGCGGCGGTTGAAGCAGCCCCCGCTCGCCGCTGTGATATCTGACTCGGATCGATCAGGGAGATGTTTGGGGCTGCGGTGTGGTGTTGTGCCAGGTGTTTACGTGTGCGCGATCCGTGTCGCTTGTTGCCGTGGGGTAATACTCCAGAATGTCAGACTTCCTGGGGAGCAATAGAGAATCTCTAACTGGGACGTTGGCGGCCTTTTCATGTGAAATTGACCAAAAAAATAGATAAACGCTAAAGTGAAACTGATGTACAAATACAACTAGTGCAAGACGTAAAAGGTGATCATA